>VMDO01037040.1:0-14656 GCA_007922755.1 Pedetes capensis
TATGTATTTACATATAAATGTCATATTAAATGTGTTTGTGGTTGGGCCATTAGAGTGAGATGGTAACAAAAATGAAAGTGGTAAATGTGAGATCATAACTATCATTGTAAGTGATTCTTGGTAAAGATATAAGAAATTTATAATTTATTTATATAATAATGTACCCAACATGGCAAAAGTTTCTAGACTCTAAAGAAAAAAAAAGTCACAGACTGGCATCTCTTTCTAAAACTCTTACCTCAGGGAAGTGCAGAAACAGATCTGGCACTGTGTACTTTCCTGGAAAGGCAATCTTATAAATGTGTATCAATGATTAAGTTTAAATCACAGTCCCTTATGTCATACCTTAGTGTATCAGAGTGTGTATGTTAGTTCCTTTAACATCACTGTGACAAAATGTTGACAGAGACAATTAAAGGGAGGAAGGATTTATTCTGGCTCACAGTTTCAGAAGGTTCAGTCCATAGTGGTGGGGAAGCCATGGCAGAGCAGCTCACATTCTTATAAACAGGAAGTAGAGGGTGAGACAGGAAGTGGCCAGGGATAACATACACTCCAGGACCAGGTGCCAGTACCTACTTCTTCCTGATAGGCCCTCCTCCTAACGTTTCCACAAACTCCCAAAATAGCACCAGCAGCTGGGGACTAAGCATTCACAACGTGAGTCTACTGGGGACATTTCACACTCAGTCCGTAAGAGTGGGAAAAAGAGATGTATATAATCTAAAGATTGGGTATTGATAGATCTAGCAAATTAGTATTCTTATTTCTAATCAGTTAATAAACACCGTATATAAACCTAGAGATTATATGGAGAAGTGATGCTAAACTTTTTAAAAACCATGGCCTCTTTAAAAGTTTTCTACAGACTTTGTAGAAATACTGTTGACTCTCTTCTTTCTAACAAAGCTACCATTCCTATTAGAGGAATTTAGTTTCTTTCTACTGGCACTCAGAGATTTTTGCAACTTTGTTGAAATACTTAAATAATTTTATTTATAATTCTTCCAAGTAACCAATTATCTTAGTTACAAAAAATTAAATATGTAACATTAGCTAACTTCTCATTTGTAATCACAGCCATGGTATACAACATGAATATGTTAAATCAAGTTTTATGTGATTAATCTCTCAAGATTATCTTTCCAAAATATATTGCTCAAATATAGGTTCAAATCAAGGTTCCTGCCACATGTATGTATTTTGGAAATTTATTTAAGCTCTTTTCACTTAGTTTTCTCACCTAAAAATTGGGTAGATATGACCTACCTTGGATTATTATTGTGGGAATCAAATTACTTAATATTTTTAAATAACACCATCACTGGCACTTATGTGTTGGCTTTCTTCCATACAGCATAATAAAGTTAGAAAGGAGGGATTATGGAAGCAATAAAGCAACACTAGTCTATAAAATATTTTTAAAGACTCAATGAAACATTTAGCTAGTGAGCTCTTTGGCAGAATTAAAGCACAGAAATCCCCAAATCAAAAATTTTCACACATAGCTAGGTATTTGATTTTCACAATAAATTACCTACCTTTTAAAATTATTCAGTAAAAGAACACACACACACACACACACACACAGACAGCTATGGACCAGATACCATGATTAAGAACAATACCATAGGGGGGGAAAAAAAGATTTTCCCATGTTCTTTAAGGGGTTTGAATAGGGAGATGCTCAGAGAAGACTTCTGAAAATACCTAAAAAGATTATTGAAGTGGGGGGAGGAAAGATGACATTCCATTAAATGAGAAGTAAAGAGATACCAAGGACATGTGGATGACAGTTCCATTTTTTTCTATATCTTTGCTTAACCCTTAAATACAGAGCACATATTAAGTTTTATGGTACTTTTAGAGAACCTGTGTCTTGGAAAGAAAACCTGAGGCTAAACCTAAGATGGAAGAATGTTGATTAAGAGGAGGGGAGAAAAAATCAAGCAAAGATAAAATATAAGCCCATGTAAAACTGAAGATGAAATCTTGTCAAATATTAGAATTGTGGTAAGGGAACTTAAATGATGGTGAACATGTAGGTATCTGGTCCACTCTGCTTCAGCCATTATAGACTGGCTAGAATACCCTGAAGATCCTGAACACATTCTAACCCACTGCCAAGTGGCTTACCCTCACATGCTCTGAATCTCATATACGATAGAGACTATTGTTATCTTTTTCTTAATGGAGAAGAAATCTAAGCCCAAAAATGTTTTATTAACATACTCAAGGGCCAGGCACAGTGGCTCACACTTGTAAGCCCAGCAACTCAGGAGGTGGACACAGAAGGACTGAAAGTTCAAGACCATAGGTAGGCTGCATAACTTAGTGAGACCCTGTGTCAAGATTTAAAAAAAAAAAATTAAATGGATTGGGAGGGGATCTCAGTAGTAGAGCATTTACAAAGTATGTGCAAGGCCCTAGGTTCAACTCCCAAGTACCACAAATAACTAACTAAATAAATAAACAAGAATTTAAAAATCTCAAGGTCCCACAGTTTATATTGTATATGCATTATTAAAATTTTATTATCTTAAACATTATCCAACATGTATATTGAATTATTAATTTAATAAATATTGAGTAATCATTACATTCTAGATGCTATAGTTCTTAGAAATCTAGGCTGCAGAGTGGAGAAATTGAATTACAATGATCCAAACAGATTTTTGTCAGGCTGGTGAAATGGAGAGTGATGAGGAATTGGGGCTTCTTTCAAGAGTATGGTAAGTAGTATTTAAGCAGAATGAGAAAGGAAGGGGATAAGGAGAAGCTGATGGGCACAGAAGCTAAAAGGAATAGAGGATCCAAAGACTAAAGAAGAATGAGGTAATTTGAAAGTGATGATATCAGAAAGCTGAAAGGAGAGTTTGTGGTCTAAGACTGGTATATGGGGGTTCATAATTTAGGATGTGGAACTAATCTATGTGAAAATCATTCTCAACAAAGATGATGAGGAATCCAGAGGATAGGATGGTGGCAGCAAACAGAGGGAGAAAGAAAATGTGACCTGAATGCTTAGTTGTTCAATGCAAGTGACTGTACAGTAAGAGATGGACAGGAAACAGGAAAAGCAATGGATGGGATAATGTGACCCCTCAGAAGATAAGGTTTCATGAAACCTTTTACAATAGAATCGGTGATGGTTTGAATATAAAATCATTCTCAAGGGGGTGGTGGCTGCAGCTCCGTGGTAGAGCACTTGCCTAGCATGCATGAAGCTCTGGGTTCAAACTCCCTAGTACTGCAAAACCAAAACAAAACAAAATGAAAAACCGCCCCCAAGGCTTATGTTTAAATTCTTGGTCTCCAGTAGGTGGCACTGTTTTGGGAAGCTGTGGAGCCTCTAGGAGGTGGCAACTACCTGGCAGAAATAAATCACTGGTAGTTGGGTCATCGAAGGTTTTTACCTAGGTCTTGGTTCCAGTCTCTCTCTCTGCTCTTGCCCACGACTTTGGAAAGAGCTATCTTCCTCCATATGTTCCTGCTGCCTCCTCAGCCATGCCGTCCCTACCAACATGGTTTGAACCCTGAAACTATAAGCCAAAATAAGTCCTTTTCCCCTTAAGCTGTTCTGTCAGGTATTTTGCACAGCAATGCAAAAACCTGACTAATACAGAAAATTAGTACCAGAGAGTGGGGTTGCTACTGTGCTTTAGGATGTGGTTCTCAGGCCTTTGGAAGTGATTTTCAGGAGAAATTTGGAAAAGTTTGGGTATGTCATTTAGGAAGCCCTTAAATGAAGCTTAATGGACAGTTCTGGTGAGAGTTCAGAATAACAGAATGCCAACAGGAATGTGCACAGGAATGTGATGATGGTGCTCTTGGGATTTTGGAGGGAAATGTGGAGATTACTGGGAACTGGACTAAAAGCCATTTATGTGACATTCTGGAAAAGAATTATATGCCTTTTTCTTGTGTCTTGAAAATGTAAGTGAGGCTGAATTTGAAAGTTAACAGAATAGTTACAGAGGAAAGTTCAAGATAGCATAGCATTGAGTCTATGGCATGATTTGTACTTGATTCTTTTACCCACGTTTATGGTGAGAAAAAAGGAGGAAAAAGCAGAGCAAAACAATGTGGCAAATGAAGAATCTGACCAAGAAAAATATCCTATTTAAAGTGGTTATTAAAGAGATTGCTACCATTAAAGGGACGCTCCAATGGAATAATAGGAAAGGTGGCTTAGGACAAATCAGGAATTAGCAAGACTCCTCCTTTCAAAGGCTTCTGGGTGTGAAACTGAAAAGTTATTTCAAATATTTTCCTTTGAGAAGATTGGGCCTCCAGGACTTCCTTCTGGGAAAGGGCCACCTAATAAAGTTTTTTTTTTTCCAGATTCAACCACTCAGATACTCAGAGGTTGCTGTAGTCATGATCAAAGGGACCCAGCTACTTTTGGAGTTAGCAACAGACCTTGGCATCACCCATATGGTACTGGTTTTGTAGGCATGCAAATTGCAAGAGTTACAGGGTCATGGGCACCTGCATCAATGTTGCAGAAAAAGGACTGGGAGGCCAGGCAATGTGTACCAGGGTCTGAGACTCTGAAGAAAGCCCCTGAGGATGTGATATGTGAATATGTAAAGATGAAGCCTAAACTGCAATGGAGACCTCAGGAGATGGAAGCAACGTAGGATGTCTGCTGAGGGAAGCTGCTAACAATGAGTGGATCCAGCCCAAGAGAGCCAGGTAGCCTGCAAGTGTCAAGGACATAGGGGTGTAGCTGCCCAAGCCTACTGGGACCCAGATGATGCCAATTGTGTGTGTGTAAGATACAAGACATGGTGCTACAGGATTTAGTATTTGCCCTCCTGGATTTGGTCTTGCTTTGGTAAAAACTATCCTTGATATCTTCCTATTCCTTCCTTTGGAATGGGAATGTTTACTCTGTGCCATTGTATGTTGGGATTATGTAACTTGGTTTTGTTTTTTACAGGGGCTCACAACTAAGATTGCTTTGAATCTCAGTAGAGACTTTGGATTTCGATTTTTGAACGATGTTGGGATTGGTAAGACTTTGGGAACTCTTAGAGAAGAACTAAATGCATTTTGCATTATGAGATGGCCATGAGCTTTTGGAGGCCAGGAGTGAGGTATTATGGTGTGATTTATTAAAAAGGCCCCCGACCCTCACAAATACTTGTCTTAGCACTTGATAACCAGCAAGTAGTGCTGTTTGGGAAGGCTGTGGAGCCTTTAGGAAGTGGAACCTAGGTAGGTGATAGAAATAGGTCACTAGGAGTGGTCCTTAGAAGAATTTTACCCAGGCCCCACTTCTTGTGTCTTTCTCTGCTCCTCTTCCATGGTGATGTGAAGATTTATCCCCTGCCACATGTTTCTGCTGTCCCCACAGCCATGCCCTACCTGCCAACATAAACTGAAACCCTGAAAACCATGAGATAAAATAAATCCTTCCTCTGTTAAGTTGTTCAGTAAGGTATTTTATGACAGCAACATGGAAAGCTATTACATCTCACGTGTAATCACTTTTATTATTGTAATAGGGTTAACATTTTTAAAATAGTGCCTAGGTGTGTTTTCACTTCTTTTTATAGAAAATAGTTTTATGTCAGATATTCTGACAGTATAACAGTACAGAATAGAGGAGAGAAAATTTCCTGGGATGGAGAAGGATATGACACAGGGATGCTTTTGTAGGACTGGAGGAGGAAATGAAAGGCTGCCCTATCTGCTCCTGATGACTGAAGAGTAGAAGACAGGCAAGATTGAAAGCCAGACGTGTAGGTCATCTTCTTTCCCATTCTGGCATTCTTGGCATTATGAAAACCTCCAGATAGATATGAGGAGTTTTAAAAGACTGCAAAGTCTGTCTAGTGGCATACTTCTTTGACTACTGTCTGAGGAAGTGCTTCACATACCTAGGGATATCTATGACACACAACAGAGGCACAGGAAGGAGAAAGCAGCTCAATGGGGAGTGGAGTTAGAGTTCTAGGCTCCCTATGCTGTTTTGTTTTATTTGTTTCTTGGTTTGTTTGTTGAGACAAGAGTCTTGCTTGTGTAGCCCAGGCTGGCCTCAAACTTATGATCCTCTTGCCTCAGCCTTCTGAGTGCTGAGATTAGAGGTGTATGCCACCATACCTGGCTTTTCCTCATGCTCTCTATTTGGGCACAAGTGACCCAGAGCTTCCCATATAACCCAAGAAAAAGATAGAGAGATACTAATAGGGCTGGTGGTGAGAGCAAATAATCACAATGGGCAGGTAAATAGGTCAGACCAGGGACATTGGTACTCAAACTGTAGGTCATGTAGATTCCAGGAGACACCAGTCCTAAAAACAAAACAAAGCCACTGCACAGGAAGGTCCCAGAAGGCTCAGAGGATGTGGATTGGTTATGTGATTCCCATTTGTCTTGCTAGGAATTCAAGAAAGCCTCCTCTCATACAACCAGATGCCAGCTGGAGAGGAAAAGGGGGAAAGGAAGAAAATAAAAAATAGATACTCACTTGAAAAGGACTAAACTATCCACAACTGGTTATTGAAATCAGAAGATAGTATGATCCCTCAAATTGTCAAATTTAAGGTTTATCTTCTCCACTTCCCCCTATCAAACCCTTCACATACCTCACTATTCATTGCAGAATATCAGTTCTCATATAGGACATCACGTACCTCAATTTTCTTGGCAAATGTGCATGCAAAGTGCAAACTCAAAGTTTTAATGCACACAATTACAAAAGCATTTCCTCCACAATTATCATCATTAGTAAATATTAAAATACTTTAGAACTAAATTTCCCATACCTTGCTTTATTACTCCTACATCATCAGATAAGTCTCTCCTGTTTCAGAATTGTTTTCTGCTGTTTTTCATTATTTGTTGGTCACCTTTTCCTAAATTGATGTAATTCAAGATGTATTCATTTTGCTTCTGTCATCTTTTCTTTTCAATAAATCTTCACATTCCTTTAATATTATTTTCTCCCTGATCTATTTGACTTGTTTAAAAAAAAAGTGCCTTTCAGGTATAGAAGTAGTTAGAAAAGAATGCTGGGTTAGTAATGTCTCTTTAAAATAAAAAAGGAAGAAATTATCTTTGACATGTTATTCACTACACATTGGGTTTTTCAGCTATTAATCACATCATAAATTTATGTAATATGATTTCCATTATCATTTCTCTCCTCTTCCACCTTAATATTTTCAGTTAGATTTGAGTTTAATTGCCCCCAAATTTTCTGCACAAAAGTTCAAAAGTCCTTCCATTTGATTTTTCCCATTAACTTCCCACAAATATTTAGACTTATTTGAACAAAGTAACAGTATATACACTAAACCTGAGTGGAGAACATTCTGGGGCTGGAAACTCAGGGTATTTTCTACAGCAAAAACTCTAGTGTTCCCATTATTCCCAATGAAATCTGTTTCATCCTAACTTTTCTTTCAAAATTATCAACATTTAAAAGTGCTTGTTATGGTTTAGATATACAATGTCTCCCCAAAACTCATGTGCTGAAGGTTGGTCCTCAATGCAGCAATGTTCAGAGGTGGGGCCTTTGGGAGTTGATTGGATTATGAGAGAGCCTGACATCAAGGATGTTTTCCCATTGGCGGATTCATAGCTTGATGGGCTACTGGGAGGCTGTGGAAATTTCAGAAGGTGGAGCCTAGTTGGAGGAAATAAGTCCCTGAGAGCATGTCCTTAAAGGGTATGTTTTGTCCATGGCTCTTTTTCTCACCCATACCACCTCCTCTCTTCTTCCTGGCTGACTTGAGGTGAGACTCTTTGCTCCTCCATGGGCTCTGCACCATGATATTATACTTTACCATAGTCCCAGAAACAGTGGAACCAAGTGACTATGGACTGAACCCTCTGAAACTGTGAGCCAAAATAAGTCTTTCCTCCAAGTTGATTTTCCCATGGATTTTGTCACAGTGACAGAAAGCTGACTAATACAGTGCTATTTCAAAATGAATCCACTAAGCCCCTTTTTACCCCTGTTGTGTCATTTAAAAAACCAGCTCTATTCTCATTTGAATTAAGATATTTTCGAAGTGGCTTTTGTGGGAACTGGTCATTAATATATATTTTGGCAGGAAACAGAAAATCAGTGCTGCTTATTGGAAGTAAACATACA
Organism: Pedetes capensis; assembly: GCA_007922755.1. Classification (NCBI taxonomy): domain Eukaryota; kingdom Metazoa; phylum Chordata; class Mammalia; order Rodentia; family Pedetidae; genus Pedetes; species Pedetes capensis. The sequence continues at coordinate 8,111 of VMDO01037040.1, forward strand.
CAACTGCTGATTCCTAATGGCTATAATGATTCATGGGTCTAGAAGTTACTTTTACTGAAAAACAAATAAAAAATAATGAGTGATAGAAGATCTGTCTCCAGCCTCCACCAGGCATCTTCTCACAGTGAATTACCCTGGGCCTAATTATATCAATTCACCTGTAGAGTAGAATTCTCTGTAGGCTTCTCTTGAAAATCACTGATAACCTCAAATATAGAGAGTGGGATAGAAGGCAAAATCATTCCAAATAATCAGAATCATTTTCTAGGCAAGCAAATAATATAAAAGTCTATAACTTTTCAAATTAATTACAATATGCATATGTTTTCCAGCAATGTCACTAATATTTCCTAAATCAAAAGCAGTACATAAATCATATTGGTGGTGACAGTATTTGAATCATTATTCTGAGTCTGTTGTGTTTGTGTTTGAACTGTGGGATATTCTAATTATAACATCCTCTGTGTCCTTCAGAACCAAGATTCTCATTATAAAAGGAAAACATAGATGTAATATACACAAGATGAGATAAAAACTACACAGTCCTGAATTTTAGTTTTAAGTAGTACTAATTAATGTATATGGAATGGAAATACCTGGAAACAATGATAAATCTTGCAATAATAAGCACATGTAAGGCCCAAATTTTGGTACCAAAATAACATTTCCCACTATAAGTAACCGATACTTCTTGGAGAAATGGCTAATCCCAGATCTAGGGCAGGAAATTTAGACAAACTTCAAATATTTTAAACTATGTAGCAAGGAAGCTATCAGAGACTACCAGGGTCATATCCAGTAGGTATAGGAGCCAACTTGAAGAGGCTTCTAATGAACAGAAACACAACATGAAGGCAACAGCTAGGACTGCATGCAGAATTAGAAGAGAAGAGGAAATAGGCTTTGGAGAGTGTCAATATCAATGACCAATTAGAGAAGAAGAAACAGACTGAATGGCAAGGGGAAAAGAAATTAGACAGGCTTTTATATCACAGAAACCCACTGAAGACAGTGTTTCAAGGAGGGAGTGGTAATATTAATTATTGCTAAGAATTCAAATAACATGAGGATCAAAATACATCTAATGGATTTAAAATCTTGGCACCTTTAGCTGGAGCTATGGCATATGGATCAACAAAAATATTTGATCAAGATATATAAACCAACTGCCCTAAGACTAGACATTTGATTTTTAAGCACAACTCTGTAATGAGTATGATTCAATTTGGTGCATGTGTCTGTGTGAGAGAGAGAGAGAGAGAGTGTGTGTGTGTGTGTGTGTGTGTGTGTGTGTGTGTGTGTGTGTGTGTCAGTGAGGATTGGTAGTAATGAAAGCATTTACAAAGAAAATTTGGTCAACCGAGTTAATCTGTTGAGCAGGCCTAATAATAATAATAACACAGTAATCCATCAAAATGAAAAGATCACTGGTGTCCAAACACTAATCTGGATGTTTCAGTTGTCCCTGAAATGTGGATATTTTTAGGATTCACAGAGATCTTAAAAATGCTTTTAAATACCTGAGAATAATAAAGTACTTTTAAAAACCTGTTACTAAAATTGTAACCCACATAAAGAGATAATTTATGGTATGCAGGTGAAAAGCCATGGGTTTGAAGGATGATGTAATCACAGTTCAGGATAAATGTAGTATGGGAAACGTTCATTACGGGTAAACAGTTATGTCTCTCTGTAAATATATTTGAGTACCTTGGCTATATTTCTTTAGGAAAATTTGTATCCTACTTTTCAGACCCTTGTTCTATCCTATCTTGGCTGTTATATCACAAAATCTTGCTAATTCATTGGTCTCTGCCTCCACTTTGTCCTTACTCTGATTCATTTTGCCAACAGATGTCTAAATTTCTCTCTTTAAAGCACTGCTATGTTAATGTCAGGACTACTAACAAAACCACAATGGTTGCACCACCTACCAAAGAGAGTTCAAGCCATCCATAACAGAAATCCAATCTAGAGCTTTATGGTGCTGCTGTGGCTCAACTGGAAAACTTCTTTCCTTCCCTTGCCAATTCCTCTATATCTGACATCTGTACCTGTCAGAATCTTAGTGATTTTAAAGCCCAATATAAGCTATTCTTGTAATGAAGCATTTCTTATTCATCCATCTCTGTGATAAATCCATTCACAGTTGGGCACGGTGGCGCACACCTGTAATCCCAGCAACTTGGGAGGCGGAGGCAGGAGGATTCCAAGTTCAAGAACAGAGGCAATCTATGTAATTTAATGAGACCTTGCTGCCCCCCCCCCAAAAAAAAGAAAATCCATTCCCTAGATCCTTTTGTTATCCATTCTGCCTTCTTCATGGAAATTACAAGATGTAGCCATAGTTCATATTTACCAGAATGTAGAATTCATCTCTCCCTACTAAATTTCACATTGCTTGAAGACAGGGTAAATATCTTACCTTCCTATGTATGTCTCATAATGAGCTGGCACTTGCTGGATAAGGCCTTTTTAAGGCAAACAAAAAAGAAGTATAAAACGAGAGGCACTAATTTTTAGAAGTTCCTAGGAACACAGAATATCCTTAAGGAAACAATCTGACCATCCATGAATATACTGAAATATCCACTTATTTTGATTCCCCAAACAAAAGTTAAATTTACATCCTAAAAGACAGTTTGCTAACCAGCTGCCCAGATAAAGGTAAAAGCTAGCCAATAAACTACCTGAGGTATAAAATCAGACTACATTCATCTGATTCCCAAGGCAATATTGCATCGCACTTGGCACATTTTGTTGGGTGCGACCACGTAAGATCTGACTCCTAGCAACCCTATGTACAACTGAATGAAACACTACCCAACATGTGCCTTGTACTAGATCTTTTTTATTTTTGAGCCCAATGTTGCAACAACTATGTTTCTTCTCATTTTGAGTCATGCCATAAACAGCAAAAGGAGGTCCCAGGGACTTTACTTCATTAGAATTATTAAGTTTGATTCTGGCAGATAGGACATCATAAAATGACACTTATTTAGTAAATTCATTAATTACTTCACTGAAATATTTACTACACACATTAGTCTTCTACGGAGTGTTTGTAGTGCTTGGGTTGTAGAAAACTATTGCCCTCCTGGAGTTTATATTCTTAGTAAGTAAGCAAAACAAATAAGATAACTTCTGGTAATTATAAGCATTACAAAGGAAACAAAATTAGTAAAGTGATAGGTGGTGACTAGGGGAAATAATAATAGTTTATATTGAATTGTCAGGGAATCCTCATTCATGAGGGGACATTTGTAGTGAGAGAAGAATGGCAAGGAAACCAGCCACACTAGAAAGCTTTCTGGAGAAAGAGAACCATAGGAGCAAAGACCCCAAGGCAGAACTAGGCTTGGCAGTCTCAAGGGAAATAATAATGGACAGTGTGCCTACTAGGAGCTCAGGAATCAGAGTAAAAAACGGTAAGAGGTGAGGTGAGTGAAGGGCAGGCGTAAATCCCCTTGGGTTTTAAAGCCACAGTTGTTGTTAGATGCCATCCCGTTGGTGTCCAACTCATAGAGACCTTAAGTACAACAGGTGAAATGGTATTGTTAGGGTTTCTCTGCTGTTCATAGGGTTTTCAATGGCCAATTGTTTTTCAGGAGTGGTTGCCAGGTTCTTCTCCCAAGCCTACGGCACCTAGTGTTCCCAGGTGGTCTCCCATCCAAGTATTAACCAGGTCTGAACCTGCTTAGCTTCCGAGATCTGATGGGATAAGACACCACAGTGGTACAGCTGCAGTTAGAAGTGTGGAATTTACCCTGTGTATTCTGGAAAGCTATGGGAGAGTTCTACGGTTATACCAGGTATTTAGAAACTGCTTTTGCTAGAGCACTGACTCCTCACTTAGTTCCACAAAGTAACTAAAAGTAGGATTCATTTTGTATCTGTCTCCTTTCCATTGGGTCAGATGCCTGCTCTTCTCTTCACATAGGCATGCTAATCACTCAAGGAATGTCTAACCTATCTCAACTTCCTTCAAGGCTGAAGGCACAAAGAGTAATTCAGGTATCTTATTGCTAGCTTTTACCATGTCCTAGTCCAGATGCCCAAAAGACATCTCAAAGTCTCCAGTCATGCCTTAAATCTGCAATCCTCTTGGATTCCAGGAAAAACAGCTTCACAAACATATTGCCCCATAATGAGATCATCCTTAAGCAGGAGCAATCAACTCATGGGAATTAGCTTGTCCCCTCAAGCAGTAGGGACCCACTATGAGCCACCATGCAAAACTAGAATTGAGATAATGATCAACAGACCATCTCTGACCATGACTGCTTAATTACGCTTGCCTCTGCCCTAACTCTTCAAGTTCTTTTAAACCTAAAGCTTTTGCCAGTGCCAAAAAGATGGACTCAGGGTCGCTGAAGCCCTTCATCTGTTTCTCTTCACCACACAGTCACATTGATTAAACATCCTTTCCCTGCATTTCACCACTACTAATCTCTTTAATTAGTGGATTGGGACAAGTGGCCCAGCCTAGTCTGTTGGGACTCCTGCAGCAGCAGCTTTTGCCCTAAAACTCTGTACATAGCTATAAAGCAGAACAAGTTGGACTGGTTTGCATTCTTTTAAATGTTAATTTGTATAAAAAATGAATGCTAGTAGCTGGGCACCATGGGGCATGCCTGTAATCCCAGCAATTCAGGAGGCTGAGGCAGGAGGATCATGAATTTGACACTGGAGGCCACCTGTACAGCATAGACAGACCCTGTCTCAAAATAAAACTAATAAAAAAATTAAGGGGTAAGGGGCAGGCTGGAGGTGCAACTCGGTGATAAAGCACTTGGCTAGCATGTGTGAGGCCCTGCGTTCAACATCACCATACTCAGTATTAAAAAACAAACAAAGGAATTATAATAGGATGACAATGACCAATAAATTATTTCAGTAGTCTATTTGAAATATGTGATGCTGACTGGAATTAGGGTGGAGGTGGGACTATATACAGCAATGATGATGGAGTTTCAAAGAAGCACACTACTGAAGGAGCAATACAATAGGAAAGAAATGGAGTCTCAAATAAATGTGACAATAAATGTGAAAATAAAAGTAGAAAAGTAAATAATATTTCCCCATCATTGAAGTTACTGATGTCTGCTAACAGCTTTCACTGACCACTCTTTAAGTGCCCTAACCCAACTCCTATCTTTCTTCATTTTCCCCCATTCTATGCAACTTTCTCCAGAAGTCTAGGTGACAATGATAATTATGATGTACATAATAAAAATTTCAGTTACTGCCTTGAGATCACTAGCTGCACTTAAGAAATCTGTTTCATATACTAAGTATTGAAAACTAAGGAAACCATTTTTTTCCACAAAGTGAAAATAGTGATCTGATGGAGTCAAGATCTACCCATTGATGGGATTCCACTTGGAAAGATGGTGACATGAACTATGATCTCTTTTTGCTGTTTTATTGACTCCTTGCTGTTTTACTGACTCCTTTTCTCTTTAACTTATCTACCCTCTAGCTTAGGATGATTCACTTATATTAGAAACAGCTCAGCTGGAGTGTTATATTATTGTTTTGTGTTCCCAAAAGTGCCACTCTAATACATACTTCTATGGTAAAGAGAAAGCAACATTATAAATCACTCAACCAAAGTATTTGCCTGTGCGGTAAACACTTTCACCTTGAATAAATAGTGAATCAGTAGGGGAAAAAAAAACCTTGCAAAGTATTTATTTTGTAGGGTTTCTGGATTTTTCCTCAAAAGGACATAACCTTAGAGGGAAATTGTTCACAACTGTAGCATCTTATGAAAATCTAAATATGAGTAAATTTGATTAAAAATGGCAACAGCTCTACTGCATGCCCCTTTCATTGTTATTTGTGGAATATAAAAACTTATGTGAGAGCAAGTTAAGTGAGTTGTTATTTACTTTTTAGTTTATTCTTATGTGTCTGACTAGGATGGTCATAAAATTCTCCTTGGCTTGGCCAAATAGATAGGCTTCCTTCCTTCTCCAGAGGCCTCTCACCTTCCTTTTTTTTAATATAGTGTTTACTTTAGAAATCTTGCCATTATAAATTTATTCTCTGCAACTTTGAGATATACATCTTCTACAGCCCAAGAATGTCTTTCCAGCATCCTGGGAGTCATCTGTTTTGAACTGTAGCCATCAAGAAATATAGGGTCCCTGCCTCCCAAGCTTTGTAGGAGGGTAGGAACCTGACCTCAATACACATCAATTAGCAAGAACAAATGACCTAATCACATTGATCAACCCTTCACTAACATCCTCTACTACTTCTCTACCATCTCTACAGTGGTTAAAAGTTTCCTGCCTTTTTTTTCAGGGGAGTTGACTTCAATGATTTTTCCCTATTGCTTGTTGTTGTTGTTGTTAGGTGCCGTCGAGTCGAGTCCGACTCATAGCGACCCTATGTACAGCAGATCGAAACACTTGCCGATTCTGTGCCAGGCAAACAATCTTATTTATGTTTAAGCCCATTGTTGCAGATACTGTGTCAATCCATCTGGTGGAGGGTTTTCCTCTTTTGCGTTGACCTGCCACTCTTCCAAACATGATG
>VMDO01037041.1:0-14655 GCA_007922755.1 Pedetes capensis
GTTGTTGTTAGGTGCCGTCGAGTTGGTATCCGACTCATAGCGACCCTCTGTACAACAGGGGAAACACTATTGTCAGTGCTTCTCTGCTGTGCATAGGGTTTTCAATGGCAGATTGATTTTTGGGAGGGGGTTGCCAGGTCCTTCTCCCAAGCCTACAGCTTCTGGTGTTCCCAGGCGGTCTCCCATCCAGGTACTAACCCGGCCTGACCCTGCTTAGCTTCCGAGATCTGATGGGATCGGATGCCACAGGGCTACCGCTGCAGGCTACTACTAGTTTTACTTTTTCCTTAATTTAGTTAGCACATGATCATAGGTTCCAAGTCATATTGCTTAGGAGTAAAAGTATCCAATGTTGCTGCTGAGAACTCACTATCAATCTGCTTTTAGTTTATCTTCAAATAATGCAATCTGTTTGCTTATCAAACACTTTACTCTTTTTGTGGTATTAGGGGTACTAAATCCAGGGCTTTATGTATACTTTGCACTCTACTACTGAACTACACCCCTATCCCTTTTTTCATTTTTTATCTTGAGACAGAGTCTTAATAAGACTGCCTCTGGCCTCTAACTCACAACCCTCCTGCCTCAGCCTCCTGAGTTGCTGGGATTACAAGCATGTGCCACCATACCTGGCTTTAAACTCTTTACTCTTTATTCTAAGCGTATGAAATATTTTCCAGGATATATCTAAACAATTATTATTATTATCTCATCATCATCGTTAATTCTGTTCAACATTTTGATGCACACTTTCAATATGAAGAAAACAGATCATACCATAGCTCTGGAAATGTTCTTCTATTATGCTTTTGATCATTTTTCTCCCATATTCTTACTGATGTCTCCTCAAACTCATTTGAGTCAGTCAGAGTTGGCAGTATTTCTGGGCTTATGCTCTATGTCTCTTTATCATTAGCTTTTCCATTTCTTTATTCTTTGAAGCTAAATTCTGAAACACTCCTCTGTTGAACATTCTAGCATAGTAATTGAGTGCTCTGGTGTATTGATGCAAATATTCAGCCAGAACAAATACTTCAGTTGGAAAATAGGAAACTTCAAAGCAAAAAGTCTCAGAAGAGTTGCTTCCATGTCCACACCACCCAGAATGATCATTTTTTTCCCCCAGACTGGACTAGAACTCACTATGTAATCTAGGCTGGCCTGGAACTCATTATCCTTTTGCCTCATCCTCCTGAGTGCTGGGACCACAGCTGGCACCACAACCACCACACCCAGCTGCAAATTTCTTTTTTACACTATTACATTTTCTCCACTGCAAATGTCTCCTTAGAATAGTATTTTATCAAAATGTGATTAACCACTTGGCAGCATTTATGAAATAATATTTGAGGTATTTACAAAAGTTGTGGTTCCTGAACTATAACTAGACCTCTCCTGTTGAGCTTGGAATCCACATATTTTAAAAATGACCCTGGTGATTATTGTGCAAAATTAAGATGGAGAACAACTGTATTGGATTATTAATTCATACTTTTAACTCTAAATTGACTTCAAACCAAGCCTAACTAATTAAAAAATGCACTAATACACAAATACACTAGCTGCATCAGGCACAGAAGTAAGGACATTACAATCCTTAACACTGCTATTAATTTCCTGCAATTTTTGCCTTTTCTTGAGCAAATCTTTGCCTACTTGGAATCTATCTCCATAACACACCAAAGTTCTACAATAAGCTGAAGGAAAAATTATTGTCTAAATCATTTTCTAAACTTTTCCTTTCTTTTTTTTTTTTTCTTTGCAGTACTGAGGGTTGAACCCAGGGCCTTGTGCTTGCATGCTTTATAAATGCTGGACCACTGAATTGTACCCTCATCCTAACTTTTTTACTTTTTTTTTTTTTTTTTTGAGACAGGGTCTTATTAAATTATACAGACTGCCTTTGGTCTCGAACTTGCTATCCTCCTACCCCCACCTCCCAAGTTGCTGAGATGACAAGAATGTGCCGCCACACTCGGTTATTTTCTAAAATTTTCTAGCATTCAGTGGTTTGAGTTCCAGGCCAGCATGGGCTACATAGCAAGTTCTAAGTCAGTCTGAGCTGACTCTGACTAAAAACAAACAGAAAAGAAACCGCTCAATTCTAGATGTCCTGGAAACACAGGTCCTTCTTCATAGGCAACAATACCATTGACAACTAAGGGAAATTTTTTTTTTTGTTTTGCTCCACTTCTTCCATCTCCATATTGCTCTGTCCCTACTTTTTCTTCATTTACATAATCCCAGCACCAGTTCTGAGTTATTTATAGTTACAAATAAGTGGCTTATTACCTTTAGAAACTATCAGAACAAGGGCCTGGTACACAGTGCTTAGATGTACATGGTAATTTATGTGTATTTTTCTTAGACCATACGGCAGTGAAAAGAAAAACTATGGTCTTGAACAAGGATCTAATCCTGTGACTTATTACATCCTCCTTGGAACTGACAAAGTTGTCTTTTTATTTGATGGTAAAGTATTTCCTCCCAGACAATCTGGCCAAAGAAATGAGGTTCCTGGTATATCCCTCGATTGTAAAGGTAATTACCTTCTGGGAAACTACTAAAATGTGGTCTGGAACTATCTAGTAAATGCTTTGCATTAATCCTTACTAGAAATCATCTTAACAGGCTCCACAATGCCCAGGAACTCAAGTCAATAGGAAGGGCTAAATATATGAATTAGTTTCTACGTTTATCTTTCTCTAATCAACATAAAATCTTACGTGTTCCATTTTGCTGGTTGATCAAAAGTGGCATCCTAAGAGAAATAAGCTAGACACAGAAAGACAAGTATCACATACTTTCTCTTCTATGTGAAAACAAAAACAAAAAGTTGTGCCCTTTAGGGAAGTATTCTTCAACATTTTGGGCGCCAGGGACTGGTTTCATGGAAGACAATTTTTCCACAGACTGGGGATGGGGGTTGTTTCTGGACATGCATTATATTTATTGTGTAAGTACAGATGCAGCTTCAAATACTCAGCCACCACTGGATCACAGCCCAGGTTTTGGGGATCCCTGCTTTAGCATACAAAATGATGCTCCCAAAGCACGTATAGGTAATATTTTTCCTTGGAAACATATCAAAGGGTCAACAACTCCCCTTAGGAAATATCATCTTAAAGTAAGGGTTTGGATCTGGTTTACTCTTCACATGGTGTCCAACAGAGCTTACTCAATGCAGAGTGCAAGAGTGAGATGAGTCTGATAATAAAATGAGAACCACACTGGAGCCGGGCGTGGTGGCACACTCCTGTAATCCCAGAGGCTTGGGAGGTGGAGGCAGGAGGATCGCAAGTTCAAGACCAGAGGCAGTCTGCCTAACTTAGCGAAACCCTGTCTCAAAAAGTAAAAAAATATAAATAATTTTTTAAAAATTGGCTGGGGGTGCAGCTCAGTGGTCCAGCACTTGCAAAGCATGCAGGTACAAGGCCCTGAGTTCAACCCCCAGTACCGAAAAAAAAAAAAAAAATGAGAACTGCACTGACTCCCCAGATCCTAGAACCAGAACATTCATCCAAATATGAACCATGTTGTCCAGTAGGGAAAAAATTATCAATAAAGATTCTGCCCTCCTCCCTGTGTTTTCTCCATCTATCTCTTGAAGTAACAGCTCCAAGAATTCTAACTCAATAGAAGCCTTGGGAGGAAAAATCTTCTGCAGCTTGCATTCTACTCTCTTAGTTCCTTCCTCACCTATATGGTGATCAACAATGGCTGTGGGACTTCAAAGAAAGGAGAGGTCTCTTGGTTGCAAACTCTATTTCTCCTTGTTATTGTTTTTATAATGAAACTGTGTTGGATTTCATCAAATGATTTCCTGCATAAATTGAAGTGGTTGTGTGGGGCTTTTCCTTCATTCTATTAATATGGTGTATCATGTTGACTGACTTTCATATGTCAAACTACCCTTGAATACCTGAGAGAAATTCCTCTTGGTCATAATCTATAATCTTTATGTTTCTAGATTCAAGTTGGTCGTATTTTGTTGATTTTTACATCAATATTCATAAAGGATATTAGTCTGTGCTTTCTTTTCTGTCGTATCTTTGTCTGGCTTTCTTATCAAGGCAATGTTGGCCTCAGAGAATGAGTTAGGAAGTGTTTCCTCCTCTTCCATTTTTTGGAAGAATTTGCTAAACATTGGTGTTAATTCTTAAGTGATCGGTAGGATTCACAAATGAAGACATTTGACTCTATCTTGCTATTGACTCAATCTCTTTATTTGTTATAAATATATTGAGATCATTTTTCTCCCTGATTCAGTTTTTGTATTCCCATATTTCTGGGAATTTTACTCTTTAACCTACGTTGTCTAATTTATTGAATCACATTTTTCACAATATTCTCCCGCACACTTCTTTGTTTTTATAATTGTAAGGTCTATAGTAATTTCCATATTTCCATATCTGATTTTAGGAATTTGAGTCTCTGGAGTTTTTGTCAGTTTTGTTATAATTTTTAAAAATCTAACTTTTTGTTGTATTGGCTTCCTCTATTCCTTTTCTATTCTCTATTATATTTATCTCCACTGTAATCATCATTTTCTTCCTCCTACAACCATTAGTTTTAGTTTGCTGTTCTGTTTCTAGTTTGGTTTTGTGGCAGTGCTAGGGATAGAACCAAGGTGTCCTGCATGCCAGGCAAGCACTCCACCACTTGAAGTCTACCCCATCCCCTGTTTCTAGTTCTTTAAGTTATAAAAGTACATTACTATTTTGAGATTTTTCCTCTTTTTAATGTAGAAATTTCCAGCTATAAATTTCCCTCTTAGAACTAATTTCACTCAATCTTATAAGTATGAACATGTGTTTTTGTTTGTCTTTATTCTTAAAGCATTATCTAATTTCTGTTGTGATTTTTACTTCTTGATATACTGGTTGTTTAAAAAGTCTGTTGTCGAATTGGATATAGTGGCACATGACTGTAATTCCAGCACTAAGGAATTTAAGGGGCTCTGATTTTGCTCAGTTGGTAGAGAACAGCTCTGCAGTCTCTGGGGTCCCCAGTTTGATTCCCAGCACCGCAAAAATGGGAGAAGGACATGGCAATCCACTCCCAAGGCAATCCCCAAAACAATCAGCGATTGAAAACCCTATGAGAGTCAGTATGAGTCAGACACGACTTGACAGCCCCTAACAAGAACAACAAAAAGGAGTTTAAGGCAGGAGGATAATGATATTGAGGACAGGTTGAGCTACATACTGAGACCCTATCGCAAAAAAAAAAAGTATGTTTAGTTTCCACATATTTGTGAGTATTCTGACTTTTCTTTTGTTACGTATTTTTAATTTCATTTTATTGTGGTCAAAGAAGAAACTTTTTATGACTTCAGTCTTTAAAAATTAATTTAAACTTGTCTTATGGCTACCATATGAAGAATATTCCATGTGTCCTAGAGAAGAATGTATATTTTGTTGTCTCTGGTGGGAGTATTATGCAGATATCTGTTAGGTCCTCTATTTCCTTACTAACCTTCTGTCCAGTTTTATTCAAAATTGGGGCACTGAAATCTCCAACTATTATTGTAGAACTGTCCATTTATCCTTTCAATTCTTCCAATTTTTGCTTAAGATATTTTGGAGCTCTATAGGTGATGGATAGATAGATAGATAATGTGTTTATAATGGTTTTATCTTTTGGTGAATTGATTTTTATCATTATCTAGTATAATTTTCTCTCTTAAAATAATTTTTGACTCAAAGTCTATTTTGTTTGATATTAAGAGAGCCATTCAAACTCTCTTTTGGTTACAGTTTGTCTGGAATACCTTTTTCCATCCTTCCTCTCCCAACCTATTTGTGTCTTTGGCTCTATATGAGTCTCTTGCAGACTTCATGTTTTTCTTATCCATTCTGTTAATCTCTGGCCATTAGTTGGAGAGTTTAATCCATTTACGTTGAAGTAATTATTGATAAAGGACTAATCTGACATTTTGCTATTGGCTTAAATACATATATATGTTGTTGTTAGGTGTTGTCGAGTTGTGTCCAGTTCATAGTGACCCTCATAGGGTTTTCAATGGCTGATTGTTTCGAAATTGCCTTGGGAGTGGATTGCCATGTCGTTCTCCCATTTTTGTGCTGCTGGGAATCAAACCCAGGACTTCGGAGCCTGCAGAGAAGTGCTCTACCAACTGAGCTAAATCCCAGCCCCCACATATGATATATCTAAATATATATCGCCTAAAGCTGTAGCCCTGTGGCATCCGATCCCATCAGATCTCGGAAGCTAAGCAGGGTCAGGCCGGGTTAGTACCTGGATGGGAGACCGCCTGGGAACACCAGAAGCTGTAGGCTTGGAAGAAGGACCTGGCAACCCCCTCCCAAAAATCAATCTGCCATTGAAAACCCTATGAGCAGCAGAGAAGCACTGACAATAGTGTTTCCCCTGTTGTACAGAGGGTCGCTATGAGTCGGATACCGACTCGACGGCACCTAACAACAACAACAAATATATATCACATCATTTTGTCCATCATTTCTTCCAGTCAGTAATGCTTTATTCTGCATTTTTAGGGTTCCATTTTTATTCCTTTCTTTTTATTCCTTTCTTATTTCTCTTCTTGTATTTTAAAAAAAAAATTTTTTTTACATTGTTGGACTTGAGGATTACACTGAACTGCTTAAACTTGTAACAATCTATGTTTAATATGATATTAGCTTTTTTTGGTATACAAATCTCTGCTCCTGTACACCTCCATCCTTCTCATTTATGTTGGTTTTGTCACAGAATACATCTTTACAACACTACAACAAAGTTGTGTTGTTGTTGTTGTTGTTGTTGTTGTTAGGTGCCATCTAGTCTGGTCTGACTCAGAGACCCTCACAGGGTTTTCAATGGATGACTGCTTGAGGATTGCTTCGGGAGTGGATTGCCAAATCCTTCTCCTGCTTAAAAAGTGTAGGCCCAGTAATATAAATTTATCATTGATAATACATTTTCCCTTCTATCATACTTAGAAGTGAAAGAGTCAATAAGCCAGAAATACAAGACTAGGCTTTATATTTTCCTAAATAGTTGCCTTTACCTTTGCTGGTGTTCTTTATTTCATTATATGGCTTCAAGTTACTGTCCATTGTCCTTCATTTCCACATGAAATATTTACTTTATATATCCTACAGGGTAGGTCTACTAGTGATTATCTCCCTCTGTATTCATTTATATGGGAATATCTTGATTTCCTGTTTATTTTTGGAAGATAGTTTTACCAGATATAAGATCACCGATCAATAGTATTTTTCTTTCCATATTTTAAATGTCATTCCACTGTCTTCATGATCCCATATCTGCCAAGAAAATCAGCTTTTGTGTGTGTGCTTTATTTTGTCCATTAGATGAGGTCATTGCTCTCTGAATATTAATGTTTACCAGTATACAATTATGTCTCTACATTGAAGGATAGGTACTTATTCCAATGTTCATAATATATCTTTGTGTCTTTCCTTCTCAATATTCCAAGTAGGCTGTTTATTATTTTCTGAGCCTGTGATCTCTGCTGCTGTTTCACCACCAAATGGTACTTTAAGTCTCCGTTTGACACATCTACGATTGGTGTGCTGTCACTTTTTCAGCACTAGAGGGCACCCCAAGCCCATTTGTTGCAAACCACAGTTGATGTTTTTCAGGATGGACCATAGGAGTGCATTAAAAAGAGCAGTCCATCTCCCACAAACCTCTACCTGGAGCTAGAGTGGGCTGAGACACATCATCCACAGCAACAGCCTGAGGGTTCTGGCTGGCTGTGGGCCTCACTATGGAGGGACCAGTTCTAGGCTCTAAACATTGATTCTGTGCCCTCCTCTCTCTTCCTCTCCCAGTGGGTAATGACTTTCTCCATGCTGACTGGGATTGGGAGAAGGATGAAGTGATGGGTCCTAAACCACCAATACAACAATGCTGGGTTTCACCTGGAGCCTACCACACGCTACCAAAATCCGTGCAGCACAGGTGCAGAGCCAAAGTCCATGCTACTTGTGTGCTGCTATAGTATGCTCATGGGCTGGGGTTGGTAGAGTGCTATATTGCTCTCTCTGAGGCCCTCAGTTTGATCTCCAATACCACAAAAACAGGAAAAGGATGTGATAATTCACTCCCTAAGCAATCCAGAAACAATCAGCCATTGAAAACCCTATGAGGGTCACTATGAGTCAGACCTGACTCAATGACATTTGATAACAGCAATGATATAATATACTCATGCCCTGAGACCACTGCAGCCAGGTACAGGTGATGATCACCAAATATGTCTTTCTCACTAGGGTTGCATGTCTCACTGGGGTTGCATCAGGGAAGATCCAGAGACTTCATCCATAGACACTGGCCTAGAGACAGGGGCCATTTATATACACACAGTGTTTCACTTCACCAGCATGGCACTGAGTTCCAAAGCAAAGTACTGTGCTTACTTCCCTATTCTACCCCACAGAAAATCGAGTCTTTTTCCATGCTGTGCTTCCTACAGGTAGGAGAGAAGTATTGGAGGCAATCCTTTGGCCCTCAAGATAACATGGACACTGGCCTGAAGGCTGAGGCTGTGGGATTTTGCCTGGCACTATTTCACAATATTGTCCCTGGTACTGGATTCCAAGTCTAAAACCGGAACTTAATGGCCTGTGCTCTCATAAGTGGGAGGTGTCTCTCTCTGCACTGTGCTGCTTAGAGTTGCAGAGGGGTGGTGCAGGCAACCTTTTACTTCTTCCTCCTTCAATGTGCTTTCTTTTTATACTAAAATCAGGTACTGTGACATCTAGTCAGGTTTCTTTAGCCATTACAAAGATGGCTTCATGTGTGAATAGCTATGCAAGTTGTTTCTGTGGGGAGATGATTGCTAGAGAATCTTACTCCACTGCCATCTTGCTCCACCTCCAAATTTTGAATTGGGAGGGTCATTGTTTCTTCTTCACAACTTTTCCCTCTATCCCTTTTTCTCTCCTTCTCTCCTCTCCTAAAACTGCCATTATGTGTAAGTGCAATTGATGGTATCCCACAGGCTCATAGCCTTTCTTTATTTTTCTCCGTTCTCTTATTTTTCTGCTCAGACTGACAACTGACCAGTGTTAAAGTAATCTGATCCTCTTTTCTGCCTATTCATCTCTCCTACTGAAACTCCTAATAAATCCTTCATTTCAGTCATTACAAATTTGAGCTCCAGAATTTATTTTTTCCACATATGTGTGTTTATGTGTGTGAAGGTGGATGTATGTTTTCAACACTTTGGGTAAATACCAAGGAGTGAGATTGCTGGGTTCTATGACAAAACTATGGAGGTTTTTGCAAGGAACCATAAAACTGTCTTCAAAAGTAACTATACAATTTTGTACACATGCCAGCTATGAATAACAGTTCCTGTTTCTCCACATCCTCACCATCATTTGGTGCTGTGATTTGGATATTGGTTTGAGTATTACCCTCAAAGTTGCATGTGTTAGAGGTTTAATCCTAAGTGTGGAAATCTCAAGAGGTATTGGAACCTTGAAGAGGTGGGGCCTACTGGATGATAATTAGGTCACTGGGTAGCATCACTCTCATAAAGAATTAATGTGATTCTTGTGGGACCCCAGTTAGTTTTCATAAGTGAATTGTTATAAAAAGAGTAAGCCTGGTCCCCAAATCTCTTTGGCTTCCCATCTCACTGTGTGAACTTTTCTGCACATGTTTTTGCCATTGCAATGCCATCCACCATGAGGCCTTCAGCAGAGGCCAAGGAGATGCAGACAGTCAATCTTGTGGCTTTGGGGACTTTCAGTCCCCAAAACTATGAATTACATAAACCTCTTTCTTTGTAAAACACGCAGTCTCTGGGATTTTGTTATAGCAACGGAACAGATGAATACTGTGTTAGTTTGTGCATCACTGCCAGAATCAAACTTATGGGAGTAAAGGTAGCTGATCGTTTAGAAGATCTCAATCTATAGAAGCAAGAAGGCATGGTGGCAGGGCAGGCATGGTGGTGGAGAAGGTGGCAGGGCCTGTGGCTCAGAACCTCACATCATGGCGTATCAGGAGCAGAGAGCATTACTGGAACCATAGTCTCATGTAACACCACCATATTCCTTCCCCCAGTGACCCACCTCTGAAAGCTGGGACCTACCTCCTGAAGTTCCATAGCCTCCTAAGATGGCAACCACCAGCCAGGGACCAAACATTCAAACACATGACCTTTGGGGGACATTTTAGATTCAAATATAACAAATGCATTGGTCATTCTAATAGGTATGTAGTGTTATATCATTGATTTCATTTGCATTTCCTTAATGGCATGATTTGAAGCATTCTTCATTTTATTATTTCAATCCATCTATCTTCTTTGGAGAGGTGTCTGTTAATGTCTTTGACTCATCTTTTAATTGAGTTGTTTAGTGTCTTTTTTGAGGGAGGATTTATTTTTTTATTGTTGAGTTTTAGGAGTTCTATGTATACTTAAATTAGGGGGGTCCAACCTTTTGACTTCAATGGATCACCCTGAGTAAAGAGGAATTATTTTGGGCTACAGATAAATTATGTGAGATAGTGCATACACATAATAAAGGGATAACAAAGAAAATTAATGCTAAAACAAGTTAAAAGATTTTGTGGGATCACATTATTAAATTTTGTGGGATCCTAGACTGCATACAGCCCGTGGGCTGTAGGCAGGACATGCTTGTTTTAGGTAATCATGATTTGTCAGATAAGTCTTTTGCAAATATCCTCTCCCAATCTGCAGCCTGTCATCTTATTTTCTTCATTATGTCTTTTGCATAACAGATGTTTTCACTTTAAATGAAATACAGTTTATCAGTTCTTTTTTTCATGGATCATGTCTGTTTTGTATCTAAAAAGTCATCACTATACTAAGGACATCTAAGTTTTAACCCTTTATCTCCTAGGAAGTTTAAAGTTTTATGTTTTACATTTAAGTCTATATTCCATTTTGAGTTAGGTTTTATGAATGGTATAATGTCTATGTCTACATTCAGTATTTTTAAATTCTACGTCACTGTAATTGTTGCAGGACCATTTTTTGAAAAGACTATCTTTTCTCCATTATGTTATCTTTGTTCCTATTAAAGATTAATTGACTATATTTATGTAGATCTATTTCTGAGCTCTGTTCTGTACACTGTTTTCTATATTCCTTCATCAAAACCACACTGTCTTAATTACTGTAGCATTATGGTAACTCTTACAGTCTGAGCTTATCAGTTCTTTAACTTTGTTCTTTTCCTTCAATATCATTGTTAGCTATTCTGGTCTTCGCTTTTCCGTACAAACTTTAGAATCAGTTGTCAATATCTACAAAATGACTTCTTGGGATTTTTAGTGAGATTGCATTGAATCTACAGATCAAGTTGGGAAAAACTGACAAATTAACAATTTTAAACATGAGATATCTATTTCTTTAGATATTATTTAATTGCATCTGCCAGAGCTTTGTCATTGCCCTCATATAGTTCTGACACATATTCTGTTAAGTTTATACATAAGGGTTTTTTTCTGGAGCTAACGTAAATGTATTTGATTTTTAATTTCAAATTCTACTTGTTCTTTGCTTGTATAAAGGAAGGCAATTTATTTTTTATACTAATCTCATGTCCTACAATCTTGCTACATTCACTTGTTATTTTGAGCAGTTTTCTATTGTTTATTCCTTAGGATTGTCTACATAGATAATTATGTCATCTGTGGACAAAGATATTTTTATTTATTCCTTAGAAATATGTATACCATATATTTCCTTGTCTGTTTGCATTTCCTAGGACATCCACTAAAATATCAAATATGACTGATGAGAAAGTACATCTTGCCTTGTTCCTGATCTTAGTGGGAAATCATCTAGTTTCTCAGTATCAAGTATGATGTTAGCCGTAGGGTTTTGTACATATTCTTCAACAAGATAAAGAAGTTCCTCTATTCCTACTTTACCAAGACTTTTTTATTATGGTTGAATATTGGATTTTGTCAGATGCTTTTTCTGCATCTATTAACATGATCATATGATTTTTTTCTTTATTCTGTTGTTACAACTATTTTGTGAATTAATTTTCAAATGTTAAAGTATTTTTGCACTCCCAGAATAAATACCACTTGGTTAGAGTGTATAATTCTTTTATACATTGTTTACTTTGATTTACTAATATAGTTGGCCCTCCAAAACCACAAGTTGTTTAACTACAGATTTACTAAGCACAGATCACAGATTATGTATTTGGCCCTATAATAATGTGTGTCTATAATGAACATGTATAGTCATTTTCTTGCCATTATTCCCTAAACAATACAACTGTTTACATATCACCTGTGTACATTGTGTTGCGTATTAAAAGTAAACTGGAAATGATTTAAAGTATACAGGAAGATATGCATAGACCTAAACTAGTATGTAATTTTATATATCAGAGCATCCATAAGTATTAGTATCATGGGGGGGTGTCTTGGAAAGAATTCTCCTTGAATACCAAGAGATGACTGAATGTACATTAGTGGGACAGTGGTGAGCATAGCTGCCTTCCAAGAGACAACTAAATTTTGTTCATGAGAGACAATGCTTTATAGTTTTCCTTTCTTGTAGTGTCTCTGTCTGATTTTGATATTAAGGTAATACTGGCCTCACCTTCACCATGATGTACCATGTACCTGCTGGCCCAAAGCAACAGAGCCAAGCAACCATGGACTGAAATCTCTGAAACCATGATCCAAAATAAACCTTTCCTCCTTCTAAATTGATTATCTTGGGTATTTTATTAGAGTTACAGAAAGCTTACTAAAACAAGGCCTATTTAAATTATCTGTTTCTTCTGTGTAAACTTTGGTAGACTGCATCTTTCAGTCTACCTGAGTTATCAAATTTCGGGGTTCAGTTTGTTCATAACATTCCCTTATCAACTTTTTAATGTCTATAGGACACATTGTGATGGTCCTAGTTTTATTTCTGATATTAGTAATTTGAGTCTTCTCTGTTTTTCTTTTCCTTAGGCTATATTAGTCTAAAAGAAATCTTTTCAAAGAAACAGATTTTGGGTTTAATGATTGATCTGTTTATTTTCTGTTTTCAATGTCACTGGTTTCTGCTTTTCTTTTCTGGTGCTTCTTTGAATTTAATTTTATCTTCATTTCCTAATATGAAAGCTTAGGTTACTGATTTAATTTTTTTATATGTAATATATGCACTCAGTGCTGTAAGTTTCTCTTTAACCACTTTTTTCATTGTATCCCACAAATTTTGGTAAGTTGCTCCTCTACTCTAAATGTCTCCCCAAATTCCTGTGTTGAAACTTAATCTCCATTGTGCTGGCATCTGAGTTGGGTCCTTTTGGGAAATGATTAAGTCATGAAGGTGGCACGCTTCTAAATGGAGAAGTCTCTTATGAAGGCCTGGAGGGAACAAGATAGGTCTTTTTTTTTTTCCTGCCCTTTTGCTCTTCCACCATCTGCCATGTGAGGATGCAGCAAGAAGATGCCATCTTGGAAGCAGAGAACAGACCCTCACAAGATACTGAACATACTGGCATCTGGATCTTAGACTTCCTAGCTTCCATAACTGTAAGGAATAAAGTTCTATTATTTATAAATTGCCCAATCAGAGGTATTTTTGTTATAGCAGTACAAATAACAAAGATAGTAACATAATGAAATACTCTTATTCTTTCTTTCTTTCTCTGTTAATTTGGCAACTATATATGCTTCTGCAATTCTATTTAGAGATTACACTAAAATTTATAACATGAACCCTTGACTTAAAAAATGCTATGAAATTTAAATGGCAGAATAGCAAATTAACATCATGAAATAACTTACAGAAAAGTGACAGAGAGACAGGAATGGAACCAGTCAACACACGCTTCCCATAAACCAATAGAGGAAAGGTAATCAATTGATAGTATTATTTATCACTTGTTTTAAAAGTAAAAATCGACCTATCAAACTCATGCATATTATTATGGAACTTTAAGCCTCAGGTAAATGTCCTCTATGTAATTAATTCTGTGAAAGAGAAAGTGAAAAAATGAGGCTCAGTACCAACTCACCTAGCAACTTTAAAAGGCAAACCGTGTCAAGAAGGCACACAGTGATGTCTTGCACTTGCAGTAAAGTGGGGGGGGGGGGGGTAAAAATGTTTGCGATAATTAAAGGAGGGGATAAGAAAGCCATCATTACCACATTCACCCATTTGGACATGTTGTTGACATTTCTTAAGGTCAGAACACAGTCAAGACTAACTGAATATCTGTTGTCACACAGCCATGGCCACAGCAGAGAACACTCCTGATGACCCACCGCTCAGAGGCAAAAGGAAGCAAGATCTCCAAGAGATGCTGAGAGAAGTGGGGCTGCCTGTTGAGTTCTGGTTGCCTAAGCTGCAGGAACTCCTCGGTGTGAACTGTTTCCAAGCCTTACAATATGTAAAAGAAAAAGACCTCCAGAAGCTGAAATCTGAGGCACAATATCCATGGGAGAAAAGGGCCCTGGAAAAGCTGCTGGACCTGGCACACTCAAATAATCTTTCAGAGTTACAGGGTGCTCCAGGAGACAGGATAAAGAAAAGGCAGAAGCAGGCAGGGCAGGCACTGCAGGGGCTGAGGGACTTGCTGTCAGAAGGAAGGCAAAGACAGGAAGAGGTGGTGAGGAGAAAAGAAGCAGAGCTGAGACAAGCTATGGACATCCCAGAAG
>VMDO01037042.1:0-14653 GCA_007922755.1 Pedetes capensis
ACCCTAACTGTATCACTTACACTAGGAGAAACCCTAACCATAATCCTAACCGTAACCCTAGCTGAATGCCTTAACATAACCCTAACCCAAGCAGAAACCCTAGCACTAACCCTCTCCCTAAACTTAGGTGAAATCCTAACCCTAAACCTAAGCCTACCCCTAGCCAAAAACATAGCCCTAACCCTAACACTAACCCTAGGAGAAACCCTAACCCTAACCCTAGGAAAAACTCTAACCCTACCCCTAACACTAACCCTATGGGAAACCCTATCCCTAACCCTAATCCTAAACCTAACTCTAAGCTTAGGCTTAAACCTAACCCTAAACCTACCCTAACTCTAGCCATAAACCTAACCCTAATCCTAAAACTTACCCTAGGTGAAAACCTAACCCTAACCCTAACCCTAACTCTAGGCAAAACCCTAAAATTAACACAAACTGTAACCCTAGGAGAAAACATAACCCTAAATCTAAACCTAACCCTGGGTGAAACCCTAACCGTAACTCCCACTCTTGCCCTAGACAAATCGGTAACACTAACCCTAACCCAAAACCTAGCTGAAACCCAAAACCCTACCCTAAACCTAATCCTAGCTGAAACCCTAACCCTAAACCTTACCAAAACCCTAGGCAAAACCCTAACCCTAACCCTAACACTAACCCTAACCCTAAGCATAACCCTAACCTTCACTCTAGGCGAAACCATACACTAAACCTAACCCTAACCTTAACTGTACTACTTACACTAGGAGAAACCCTAACCATAATCCTAACCGTAACCCTAGCTGAATGCCTTAACATAACCCTAACCCAAGCAGAAACCCTACCACTAACCCTCTCCCTTAATTTAGGTTTAATCCTAACCCTAAACCTAAGCCTACACGTAGCCAAAAACTTAGGCCTAACCCTAACACCAAACCTAACACTTACCCTAACCCTAACCCTAACCCTAACCCTAGGTGACAAACTATCCCTAACCCTAACCCTAACAGTAGGCAAAATCCTAAACCTAACCCTAAACCTAGCTGTAATGCTGAACCAAATCTAACCCAAGCCAAAACCCTCACATTAAAACTCATCCTAATCCTAGGAAAAACTCTAACCCTAAACGTAGGCAAAGCCATAACCCTAATACTAACCCTAAAACTAGCTCAAATCCTAACCCTAACCCTAGGAGAATCCCTAAACCTAACCCGAGGCAAAATTCTAACCCTACCCCTAACACTAACCCTATGGGAAACCCTAACCCTAAACCTAAACCTAAATCTTACTTTAACCTTAGGCTAAAACCTAACCCAAACCTACCCAATCCTAGCCAAAAACCTAACCCTAACCCTAAAACTAACCTTAAGTGAAAACCTATCCCTAACTCAAAGCCTAAACCTAGGCAAAATCCTAAGCCTAACTCTAACCCTAATCCTAGGCAAAACCCTAAAATTAACCCAAACTGTAAACCTAGGAGAAAACATAACCCTAACCCTAACCCTAACCCTGGGTGAAACCCTAACAATAACTCTCACTCTTGCCCTTGGCAAATCTGTAACCCTAACCCTAACCCAAAACCTAGTTGAAACCCTAAACCCTACCCTAACCCTAACCCTAGCTGAAACCCTAACCCTAAACCTTACCAAAACCCTAGGCAAATCCCTAATCCTAACCCTAACCCTAAACCTAACACTAAGAATAACCCTAACCTTCACTCGAGGCGAAACCATACACTAAACCTAACCCTAACTCTAACTGTACTACTTACACTAGGAGAAACCCTAACCATAATCCTAACCGTAACCCTAGCTGAATGCCTTAACATAACCCTATCCCAAGTAGAAACCCTAGCATTAACCCTCTCCCTTAACTTAGGTGAAATCCTAACCCTAAACCTAAGCCTACTCCGAGCCTTATACATAGCCCTAACCCTAACACTATCCCTAACACTTACCCTAACCCTAACCCTAACCCTAACCCTCACCCTAAACCTAGGAAAAACACTAACCCTAAACGTAGGCGAAACCATAACCCTAACACTAACCCTAAACCTAACTCAAACCCTAACCCTAACCGTAACCCTAACACTACGCAAAACCCTAACCCTACCCCTAACACTTACCATACGCGAAACCCTAACCTTAACCCTAACCCTAACCCTAACTCTAACCTTAGGATAAAACCTAACCCTAAATCTACCCTAACCATAGACAAAAACATAACCTTAATACTAAAACTAACCCTAGGTGAAAACCTAACCCTAACTCAAACCCTAAACCTAGGCAAAACCCTAACGCTAACTCTAACCCTAACACTAGGCAAAACCCTAAAATTAACCCAAACTGTAAACCTAGGAGAAAACATAACCCTAACACTAACCCTAAACCTGGCTCAAACCCTAACACTAACCCTAGGAGAAACCCTAACCCTAACCCTAGGCAAAACTCTAACCCTACCCATAACACTAACCCTATGGGAAACCCTAACCCTAACCCTAAACCTAACTCTAACCTTAGGCTAAAACCTAACCCTAAACCTACCCTAACCCTAGCCAAAAACCTAACCCTAAACATAAAACTAACCCTAGGTGAAAACCTAACCCTATCTCTATCCCTAAACCTAGGCAAAACCCTAACCCTAACCCTAACCCTAACCCTAGGTAAAACCCTAAAATTAACCCAAAATGTAAACCTAGGAGAAAACATAACCCTTACCCTAAACCTAACCCTGGGTGAAACACTAAACGTAACTCTCACTCTTGCCCTAGGCAAATCTGTAACCCTAACACTAACACAAAATCTAGCTGAAACACTAAACCCTACCCTAACCCTAACCCTACCTGAATCCCTAACCCTAAACCTTACCAAAACCCTAGGCAAAACCCTAACCCTAACCCTAACCCTAACCCTAAGCATAAACCTAAACTTCACTCTAGGCGAAACAATACAGTAAACCTATCCCTAACCCTAACTGTACTACTTACACTAGGAGAAATCCTAACCATAACCCTAACCGTAACCCTAGCTGAATGCCTTAACATAACCCTAACCCAAGCAGAAACCCTAGCACTAACCCTCTCCCTTAACTTAGGTGAAATCCTAACCCTAAACCTAAGCCTACGCCTAGCCAAAAACTTAGCCCTAACACTAACACTAACCCTAACACTTACCCTAACCCTAACCCTAACCCTAACCGTAGGTGAAAAACTAACCCTAACCCTAACCCTAAGAGTAGGCAAAAGCATAAACCTAACCCTAACCGTAGCTGTAATGCTGAACCAAATCTAACCCTAGCCAAAACCCTAACACTAAACCTAAACCTAATCCTAGGAAAATCCCTAACCCTAAACGTAGGCGAAACCATAACCCTAACTCTACCTCTAAACCTACCTCAAACCCTAACCCTAACCCTAACCCTAACCCTAGGTAAAAACCTAACCCTACCCCTAACACTGACCCTATGGGAAACCCTAAGCTTAACCTTAACCCTAACCCTAACTCTAACCTTAGGCTAAAACCTAACCCTAAACCTACACTAACCCTAGCCAAAAACCTAACCTAACCCTAAAACTAACCCTAGGTGAAAACCTAACCCTAACTCTAACCCTAAACCTAGGCCAAACCCTAAACATAACTCTAACCCTAGGCAAAACCCTAAAATTAACCCAAACTGTAAAACTAGGAGAAAACATAAACCTAACCCTAACCCAAAACCTAGCTAAAACCCTAAACCCTACCATAACCCTAATCCTAGCTGAAACCCTAAACCTAAAACTTACCAAAACCCTAGGCAAAACCCTAACCCTAACACTAACCCTAACCCTAAGCATAACCCTAACCTTCACTCTAGGCGAAACCATACACTAAAACTAACCCTAACCCTAATTGTACTACTTACACTACGAGAAAGCCTAACCATAATCCTAACCGTAACCCTAGCTGAATGCCTTAACATAACCCTAACCCAAGCAGAAACCCTGGCACTAACCCTCTACCTTAACTTAGGTGAAATCCTAACCCTAAACCTAAGCCTACACCTAGACAAAAACATAGCCCTAATCCTAACACTAACACTAACACTTACCCTAACCCTAACACTTAACCTAAGCCTAGGTGAAAAACTAAGCCTAACCCTAACCCTAAGAGTAGGCAAAACCCTAAACCTAACCCTAACCCTACCTGTAATGCTGAACCAAATCTAACCCTAGCCAAAACCCTAACATTAAACCTAAACCTAGTCCTAGGAAACCCCTAACCATAAACGTAGGCGAAACCATAACCATAACACTAACCCTAAACCTACCTCAAACCCTAACCCTAACCCTAACCTTAACACTAGGCAAAACCCTATCACTACCCCTAACACTAACCGTATGGGAAACCCTAACCTTAACCCTAACCCTAACCCTAACTCTAACCTTAGGCTAAAACCTAACTGTAAACCTACACTAACCCTAGCCAAAAACATAACCCTAACACTAAAACTAACCCTAGGTGAAAACCTAACCCTAACTCAAACCCTAAACCTAGGCAAAACCCTAACCCTTACTCTAAACCTAACCCTAGGCAAAACCCTAAAATTAACCCAAACTGTAAACCTAGGAGAAAACATAACCCTAACACTAACCCTAAACCTGGCTCAAACCATAACACTAAACCTAGGAGAAACCCTAACCCTAACCCTAGGCAAAACTCTAACCCTACCCATAACACTAAACCTATGGGAAACCCTCACCCTAACCCTAACCCTAAACCTAACTCTAACCTTAGGCTAAAACCTAACCCTAAACCTACCCTAACCCTAGCCAAAAACCTAACCCTAACACTAAAACTAACCCTAGGTGTAAACGTAACCCTATCTCTATCCCTAAACCTTGGCAAAACCCTAACCCTAACTCTAACCCTAACCCTAGGCAAAACGCTAAAATTAACCCAAACTGTAAACCTAGGAGAAAACATAATCCTAACCCTAACCCTAACCCTGGGGGAAAACCTAACCGTAACTCTCACTCTTGCCCTAGGCAAATCTGTAACACTAACACTAACCCAAAACCTAGCTGAAACCCTAAACACTACCCTACACCTACCCTAGCTGAAACCCTAACCCTAAACCTTACCAAAACCCTAGGCAAAACCCTAAACCTACCCCTAACCCTAAACCTAACCCTAAGCATGACCCTAACCTTCATTCTAGGCAAAACCATACACTATACCTAACCCTAAACATAACTGTACTACTTACACTAGGAGAAACCCTAACCATAATCCTAAACGTAACCCTAGCTGAATGCCTTAACATAACCCTAACCCAAGCAGTAACCCTAGCACTAAACCTCTCCCTTAACTTAGGTGAAATCCTAACCCTATATCTAAGCCTTCCCCTAGCCAAAAATATAGCCCTAACCCTAACACTAAACCTAACACTTACCCTAACCCTATCCCTAACCCTAACCCTAGGTGAAAAACTAACCCTAACCCTAACCCTAACAGTAGTCAAAACCCTAAACCTAAGCCTAACCCTACCTGTAATGCTGAAACAAATCTAACCCTACACAAAACCCTAACATTAAACCTAAACCTAATCCTAGGAAAAACCCTAACCCTGAACGTAGGCGAAACCATAACCCTAACATTAACCCTAAACCTACCTCAAACCCTAACCCTAACCCTAACCCTAACCCTAGGCAAAACCCTCACCCTACCCCTAACGCTAACCCTATGGGAAACCCTAACCTTAAAGTTAAACCTAACCTAACTGTAACCTTAGGCTAAAACCTAACCCTAAACCTACCCTAACCCTAGCCAAAAACCTAACCCTAACCCTAAAACTAACCCTAGGTGAAAACCTAACCCTAACTCTAAACCTAAACCTAGGCAAAACCCTAACCATAATTCTAACCCTAACCCTAGGCAAAACCCTAAAATTAACCCAAACTGTAAACCTGGGAGAAAACATAACCCTAACTCTAACCCTAACCCTGGGTGAAACCCTAACCGTAACTCTCACTCTTGCCCTAAGCTAATCTGTAAACCTAACCCTAACCCAAAACCTAGCTGAAACACTAAACCCTACCCTAACACAAAACCTAGCTGAAACCCTAACCCTAAACCTTACCAAAACCCTAGACAAAACCCTAACCCTAACCCTAACCATAATCCTAACCCTAACCCTAAACATAACCCTAACATTCACTCTAGGCGCAACCATACACTAAACCTAACCCAACCCTAACTGTACTACTTACACTAGGAGAAAACCTAACCATAATCCTAACCGTAACCCTAGCTGAATGCCTTAATGTAACCCTAACCCAAGAGGAAACCCTAGCACTAACACTCTCCCTTAACTTAGGTGAAATCCTATCCTTTAACCTAAACCTACCCCTAGCCAAAAACATGGCCCTAATCCTAACACTAACCCTAACACTTACCCTAAGCCTAACCGTAACCGTAACCCTAGGTAAAAAACTAACCCTAGACCTAACCCTAACAGCAGGCAAAACCCTAAGTCTAACCTAACCCTAGGTGTAATGCTGAACCAAATCTAACCCTAGCCAAAACCCTAACACTAAACCTAACCCTAATCTTAGGTAAAACCTTAACCCTAAACGTAGGCGAAACCATAACCCTAACACTAACCCTAAACCTACCTCAAACCCTAACTCTAACCCTAACCCTAACCCTAGGCAAAAACCTAACCCTACCCCTAACACTAACCCTATGGGAAACCCTAACCTTAACCCTAACCCTAACCCTAACTCTAACATTAGGCTAAAACCTAACCCTAAACCTACCCTAACCCTAGCCTAAAACCTAACCCTAACCCTAAAACTAACCCTAGGTGAAAACCTAACCCTAACTCTAACCCTAAACCTAGGGAAAACCCTAACCCTAACTCTGAACCTGACCCTAGGCAAAATCCTAAAATTAACCAAAACTGTAAACCTAGGAGAAACCCTAACCCTAACCCTAACCCAAACCCAGGGTGTAACCCTAACCGTAACTCTCACTCTTGCCCTAGGCAAATCTGTAACACTAACCGTAACACAAAACCTAGCTGAAACCCTAAAAACTACCCTAAACCTAACCCTAGATGGAACCCTAACCCTTAACCTTACCAAAACCCTAGGCAAATCCCTAACCCAAACACTAACCCTAAACCTAACCCTAAACCTAAGCATAACCCTAACCTTCACTCTAGGCGAAACCATACACTAAACCTAACCCTAACCCTAACTGTACTACTTAAACTAGGAGAAACCCTAACCATAATCCTAACCGTAACCCTAGGTGAATGCTGTAACATAACCCTAACCCAAGCACAATCCCTAGCACTAAACCTCTCCCTTAACTTAGGTGAAATCCTAACCCTAAACCTAAGCCTACTCCTAGCCACAAACATAGCCCTAACCCTAACACTAACCCTAACACTTACCCTAACCCTAACCCTAACCCTAACCCTAACCCTAGGAGAAACCCTAAACCTAACCCTCGGCAAAACTCTAACCCTACCCATAACACTAACCTTATGGGAAACCCTAAACCTAACCCTAAACCTAACTCTAACCTTACGCTAAAACCTAACCCGAAAGCTACCCTAACCCTAGCCAAAAACATAACCCTAACCCTAAAATTAACCCTAGGTGAAAACCAAACCCTAACTCTAAACCTAAACCTAGGCAAAACCCTAACCCTAATTCTATCCCTAACACTAGGCAAAACCCTAAAATTAACCCAAACCGTAAACCTAGGAGAAAACATAACCTGCACCCTAACCCTAACCCTGGGTGAAACCCTAACCGTAACTCTCACTCTTGCCCTAGGCAAATCTATAACACGAACCCTAACCCAAAACCTAGCTGAAATCCTAAACCCTACCCTAACCCTAAACCTAGCTGAAACCCTAACCCTAAACCTTACCAAAAAATTAGGCAAAACCCTAACCCTAACACTAACCCTAACCCTAAACCTAAGCATAAACCTAACCTTCACTCTAGGCGAAACCATACACTAAACCTAACCCTAACCCTAACTGTACTACTTACACGAGGAGAAACCTTAACCATAATCCTAATCGTAACCCTAGGTGAATGCCATAACATAACCCTAACCCAAGCAGAATCGCTAGCACTAAACCTCTCCCTTAACTTAGGTGAAATCCTAACCCTAAACCTAAGCCTACCCCTAGCCAAAAACATAGCCCTAATCCTAACAGTAACCCTAACTCTTACCCTACCCCTAACCCTAACCCTAACCCTAGGTGAAAAACTAACCCTAACCCTAACCCTAACAGTAGGCAAAACCCTAAACCTAACCCTAACCCTAGCTGTAATGCTGAACCAAATCTAACACTAGCCAAAACCCTAACATTAAAACTAAACCAAATCCTAGGAAAAACCCTAACCCTAAACGTAGGCAAAACCATAACCCTAACACTAACCCTAAACCTACCTCAAACTCTAACCCTAACCCTAACCCTAACCCTAACCCTAGGCAAAACCCTAACCCTACATCTAACACTAAGCCTATGGGAAACCCTAACCTTAACCCTAACCCTAACCCTAACTCTAACTTTAGGCTAAAACCTAAATGTAAACCTACCCTAACCCTAGCCAAAAACCTAAACCTAACCCTACAACTAACGCTAGGTGAAAACCTAACCCTAAATCTAACCCTAAACCTAGGCAAATCCCTAACCCTAACTCTAACCCTAACCCTAGGAAAAACCCTAAAATTAACCCAAACTGTAAACCTAGGAGAAAACATATCCTTAACCCTTACCCTAAAACTGGGTGAAACCCTAACCGTAACTCTCACTCTTGCCCTAGGCAAATCTGTAACACTAACCCTAACCCAAAACCCAGCTGAAACCCTAAACCCTACCATAACCCTAACCCTAGCTGAACCCCTAACCCTAAACCTTACCAAAACCCTAGGCAAAAACCTAACCCTAACCCTAACCCTAAACCTAACCCTAAGCATAATCCTAACCTTCACTCTAGGCGAAACCATACACTAAACTTATACCTAACCCTAACTGTACTACTTACACAAGGAGAAACCCTAACCATAATCCTAACCGTAACCCTAGCTGAATGCCTTAACATGACCCTAACCCAAGCAGAAACCCTAGCACTAACACTCTCCCTTAACTTAGGTGAAATCCTAACCCTAAACCTAAGCGTACCCCTAGCCAAAAACATAGCCCTAACCCTAACACTAACCCTAACACTTACCCTAACCCTAACTCTAACCCTTAACCTAGGTGAAAAACTAACTGTAACCCAAACCCTAACAATAGGCAAAACCCTAAACCTAACCCTAACCCTAGCTGTAATGTTGAACCAAATGTAAACCTAGCCAAAACCCTAACACTAAACCTAACCCTAATCCTAGGAAAAACCCTAACCCTAAACGTAGGCGAAAGCATAACCCTAACACTAACCCTAAACCTACCTGAAACCCAAACCCTAACGCTAACTCTAACCCTAACCCTAGGCAAAACTCTAACACTAACCCTAATACTAACCCTATGGGAAACCCTAACCTTACCCTAACCCTAACCCTAACTCTAACCTTAGGCTAAAACCTAACCCTATACCTACCCAAACACTATCCAAAAACCTAACCCTAACAATAAAACTAACCCTAGGTGAAAACCTAAACCTAACACTAACCCTAAACCTAGGCAAATCCCTAAAATTAACCCAAACTGTAAATCTAGGGGAAAACATAACCCTAACCCTAACCCTATCCCTGGGTGATACCCTAACCGTAACTCTCACTCTTGCCTTAGGCAAATCTGTAAGAAGAACCCTAACCCAAAACCTAGCTGAAACCCTAAATCCTACCCTAAACCCAACCGTAGCTGAAACCCTAACCCTAAAACTTACCAAAACCCTAGGCAAAACCCTAATCCTAACCCTAACCCTAACCCTAAGCATAAACGTAACCTTCACTCTAGGCGAAACCATACACGAAACCTAACCATAACCCTAACTGTACTACTTACACTAGGAGAAACCCTAACCATAACCCTAACCGCAACCCTAGATGAATGCCTAAACATAACCCTAACCCAAGCAGTAACCCCCGCACTAACCCTCTCCATTAACTTAGGTGAAATCCTAACCCTAAACCTAAGCCTACCCCTAGCCAAAAACATAGCCCTAACCCTAACACTAACCCTAACACTTACCCTAACCCTAACACTAACCCTAACACTAGGTGAAAAACTAACCCTAACCCTAACCCTAACAGTAGTCAAAACCCCAAACATAACCCTAACCCTACCTGTAATGCTGAACCAAATCTAACCCTAGCCAAAACACTAACATTAAACCTAACCCTAATCCTAGGAAAAACCCTAACCCTTAACGTAGGCAAAAC
This sequence comes from Pedetes capensis, assembly GCA_007922755.1. Lineage (NCBI taxonomy): Eukaryota > Metazoa > Chordata > Mammalia > Rodentia > Pedetidae > Pedetes > Pedetes capensis. The sequence goes on from VMDO01037042.1 coordinate 10,374, forward strand.
CATAATCCTAACACTAACCCTAAACCTAACGCCAACCCTAAACCTAACCCTAGGAGAATCCCTAACCCTAACCCTAGACAAAATTCTAACCCTACCCCTAACACTAACCCTATGGGAAACCCTAACCCTAATCCTAACCCTAAACCTAACTCTAACCTTAGGCTAAAACCTAACCCTAAACCTACCCTAAACCTAGCCAAAAACCTAACCCTAACCCTAAAACTAACCCTAGGTGAAAACCTAACCCTAACTCTAAACCTAAACATAGGCAAAACCCTAACCCTAACACTTACCCTAAACCTAGGCAAAAACCTAAAATTAACCCAAACTGTAAACCTAGGAGAAAACATAACCCTAACCCTTACCCTAACCCTGGGTGAAACCCTAACCGTAACTCTCACTCTTGACCTAGGCAAATCTGTAACCCTAGCCCTAACCCAAAACCTAGCTGAAACCCTAAACCCTACACTAACCCTAACCCTAGCTGAAACCCTAACCCTAAACCTTACCAAAACCCTAGGCAAACCCTAACGCTAACCCTAACCCTAACCCTAAACCTAAGCATAACCCTAACCTTCACTCTAGACGAAACCATATACTAAACCTAACCCTAACAGTAACTGTACAACTTACACTAGGAGAAACCCTAACCATAATCCTAACCGTAACCCTGCTGAATGCCTTAACATAACCCTAACCCAAGCAGTAACCCTAGCACTAACCCTCTCCCTTAACTTAGGTGAAACCTAACCCTAAACCTAAGCCTACCACTAGCCAAAAACAGCCCTAACCCTAACACTAACCCTAACACTTACCCTAACCCTAACCCTAACCCTAACCCTAGGTGAAAAACTATCCCTGACCCTAACCCTAACAGAAGGTAAAACCCTAAACCTAACCCTAACCCTAGCTGTAATGCTGAACCAAATCTAACCCTACCCAAAACCCTAACACTAAAACTAACCCTAATCCTAGGAAACACCCTAACCCTAAATGTAGGCAAAACCATAACCCTAACACTAACCCTAAACCTAGCTCAAACCCTACCCCTAACCCGAGGCAAAACTCTAACCCTACCCCTAACACTAACCCTATGGGAAACCCTAACCCTAACATTAACCTTAAACCTAACACTAACCTTAGGGTAAACCTAACCCTAAACCTACCCTAACCCTAGCCAAAAACCTAACCCTAACCTTAAAACTAACCCTCAGCTAGGTTTTGGTTTAGGATTAGTGTTACAGATTTGCCTAGGGCAAGAGTGAGAGTTACGGTTAGGGTTTCACCCAGGGTTAGGTTTAGGGTTAGGGTTATTTTTTCTCCTAGGTTTACAGTTTGTGTTAATTTTAGGGTTTTGCCTAGCTTTAAGGATAGAATTAGGGTTAGGGTTTTGCCTAGGTTTAGTGTTAGAGTTAGGGTTAGGTTTTCACCTAGGTTTAGTTTTAGGGTTATGGTTAGGTTTTTGCTAGAGTTAGTGTAGATTTAGGGTTAGGTTTTAGCCTAAGGTTAGAGTTAGGGTCAGGGTTAAGGTTAAGGTTAGGGTTTCTCATAGGGTTAGTGTTAGGGGGAGGGTTAGGGTTTTGCCTAGGGTTAGGGTTAGGGTTAGGGTTTGAGGTAGGTTTAGGGTTAGGGTTAGGGTTATCGTTTCGCCTACATTTAGGGTTAGGGTTTTTCCTAGGATTAGGTTTAGCTTTAGTGTTAGGGTTTTGGCTAGGGTTAGATTTGGTTCAGCATTACAGCTAGGGTTGGGGTTAGGTTTAGGGTTTTGCCTACTGTTAGGGTTAGGGTTAGGGTTAGTTTTTCACCTAGGGTTAGGGTTAGGGTTAGCGTTAGGGTAAGTGCTAAAGTTAGTGTTAGAGTTAGGGCTATGTTTTTGGCTAGTGGTAGGCTTAGGGTTAGGGTTAGGATTTCACCTAAGTTAAGGGAGAGGGTTAGTGCTAGTGTTTCTGCTTGTGTTAGGGTTATTTTAAGGCATTCAGCTAGGCTTACGGTTAGGATTATGGTTAGGGTTTCTCCTAGTGTAAGTAGTACAGTTAAGGTTGGGGTTAGGTTTAGTGTATGGTTTCGCCTAGAGTGAAGGTTAGGGTTATGCTTAGGGTTAGGTACAGGGTTAGGGTTAGGTGTAGGGTTAGGGTTTTGCCTAGGGTTTTGGTAAGGTTTACGGTTAGGGTTTCAGCTAGGGTTAGGTTTAGGTTAGGGTTTAGGGTTTCAGCTAGGTTTTGTGTTAGGGTTATTGTTACAGATTTGCCTAGGGCAAGAGTGAGATTTATGGTTAGGGTTTGACCCAGGTTTAGGGTTAGGGTTAGTGTTATGTTTTCTCCTAGGTTTACAGTTTGGTTTAATTTTAGGGTTTTGCCTAGGGTTAGGGTTAGAGTTAGGGTTAGGGTTTTGCCTAGGTTTAGGTTTATAGTTAGGGTTAGGTTTGCACCTAGGGTTAGTTTTAGGGTTAGGGTTAAGTTTTTCGCTAGGTTTAGGGGAGGTTTAGGGTTAGGTTTTAGCCTAAGGTTAGAGTTAGGTTTAGGGTTAGCGTTAGGGTTAGGATTTCCCATAGGGTTAGTGTTAGGGGTAGGGTTAGAGTTTTGCCTAGGGTTAGGGTTAGGGTTTCTCCTAGGATTAGGTTTAGGGTTTGAGCTAGGTTTAGGGTTAGTGTTAGGGTTATGGTTTTGCCTACGTTTAGGGTTAGTGTTTTTCCTAGGATTACGGTTAGTTTTAATATTAGGGTTTTGGTTAGGGTTAGATTTGGTTCAGCATTACAGCTAGGGTTAGGGTTAGGTTTATGGTTTTGCCTACTGATACTGTTAGGGTTAGGGTTAGTTTTTCACCTAGGGTTAGGGTTAGGGTTAGGGTTAGGGTAAGTGTTAGGGTTAGTGTTAGGGTTAGGGCTATGTTTTTGGCTAGGGGTACGCTTAGGTTTAGGGTTAGGATTTCACATAAGTTAAGGGAGAGGTTTAGTGCTAGGGTTTCTGCTTGGGTTAGGGTTATGTTAAGGCATTCAGCTAGCATAACGGTTAGGATTATGGTTAGGGTTTCTCCTAGTGTAAGTAGTACAGTAAGGTTTAGGGTGAGGTTTAGTGTATGGTTTCGCCTAGAGTGAAAGTTAGGGTTATGCTTAGGGTTAGGGTTAGGGTTAGGGTTTTGCCTAGGGTTTTGGTAAGGTTTAGGGTTAGGGTTTCATCTAGAGTTAGGGTTACGGTAGGTTTTATGGTTTCAGCTAGGTTTTGGGTTAGGGTTAGTTTTACAGGTTTACCTAGGGCAAGAGTTATGGTTAGGGTTAGGTTTTCACCCAGTGTTAGGGTTACAGTTAGGGTTATGTTTTCACCTAGGTTTACAGTTTGGGTTAATTTTAGGGTTTTGCCTAGGGTTAGGGTTAGGGTTAGGTTTAGGGTAGGTTTTAGGGTTTCAGCTAGGTTTTGGGTTAGGGTTAGGGTTACAGATTTGCCTAGGGCAAGAGTGAGAGTAACGGTTAGGTTTCACCCAGGGTTAGGATTAGCGTTAGCGTTATGTTTTCTCCTAGGTTTACAGTTTGGGTTAATTTTAGGGTTTTGCCTAGGGTTAAGGTTAGAGTTAGGGTTAGGGTTTTGCCTAGGTTTAGGGTTAGAGTTAGGGTTAGGTTTTCACCTAGGGTTAGTTTTAGGGTTAGGGTTAGGTTTTTGGCTAGGGTTAGGGTAGGATTATGGTTAGGTTTTAGCCTAAGGTAGAGTAGGTTTAGGGTTAAGTTTAAGGTTATGGTTACCCATAGGGTTAGGGTTAGGGGTAGGGCTGGGGATTTGCCTAGGTTTAGGGTTGGGGTTAGTGTTAGGGTTTGAGGTAGGTTTAGGGTTAGTGTTAGGGTTATGGATTCGCCTACGTTTAGGGTTAGGGTTTTTCCTAGGATTAGGGTTAGGTTTAGTGTTAGGGTTTTGGCTAGGGTTAGATTTGGTGCAGCATTACAGCTTGGGTTAGAGTTAGGTTTAGGGTTTTGCCTACTGTTAGGGTTAGAGGTGCGTTAGTTTTTCACCTAGGGTTAGGGTTAAGGTTAGGGCTAGTGTGAGTGTTGGGGTTAGTGTTAGTGTTAGGGCTATGTATTTGGCTAGGGGTAGGCTTAGGTTTAGGAATTCACCTAAATTAAGGGAGAGGGTTAGTGCTAGGATTTCTGCTTGGGTTAGGGTTATGTTAAGGCATTCAGCTAGAGTTATGGTTAGGATTATGGTTAGGGTTTCTCCTAGTTTAAGTAGTGCAGTTAGGGTTAGGGTTAGTTTTAGAGTATGGTTTCACCTAGAGTGATGTTTAGGGTTATGTTT
>VMDO01037043.1:0-14654 GCA_007922755.1 Pedetes capensis
GACTATTTTGTAGAGAGGAAGGAGATCCCACTGTGGACACCCACAGTCTTTCTGAGTGAAATGTCCCTTATCTTGTGAACAAGAAATGATAATGTCAATGTTTCAAAGTTGCTACCAATTTTAAGTGAAATATTGTTGTGGTTAGGTGCCGTTGAGTCAGGTCCGACTCATAGTGACCTCATAGGGTTTTCAATGCCTGAGTGTTTTGAGATTGTTTTCAGGAATAAATTGTCACATCCCTCTGCCATTTTTGAGGTGCAGGGGATAGAACCGAGGTCCTCAGAAAGTGAAGAGCAGAGCTTTACCAACTGAGCTAACCCCAAACCCTTAAGTGAAATAATATATATAAAGTATCTGTTACATTTGAAGTCTTAATTTAAAAGAAGAATGGGCTTAATAGAAGTTATTACAAATATTGAAAAGATTACTCATACAAATGTTTTTATTTCCCCTCAGGTTATTATTTTTTTAATTCAACTAAAAATCACCTAAAGACTGTTGTTGTTGTTAGGTACCATCAAGTTGTGTCTGACTCATAGCAGCGCTCATGAGGTTTTTTATGGCTGATTGTTTCAGGATTGCCTCAGGAGTGGATTGCCAAGTCCTTCTCCCACTTTTGTGGTGGTGGGAATTGAACCTGGGACCTCAGACTGTAGAGCAATGCTCTACCAACTGAGCTAACTCCCAGCCCAATAACTGTTACCATAAGCAGTTAAATTTGATGGCAATGTCCAGTTTCCTCATAAAAGTGGTCATATACACTTGAGAGCCTGCAGCCATAGCACTGTGGCATCAGATTCTTTCAGATCTCTGGGAAGCTAAGGTTGGGACTGGTTAGTTCTTGGATGGAAGACCACCTAGGAGCACCAGATACTGTAGGCTTGGGAGAAGGACCCAGAAACCCATGGAGGCAGTAGTCAAGAAGTCAAAAGACACATTGCTTTGGGAAAAGCTGTGGCAAAAGATCTCTTTAGAATATTGAAAAGTAAAGATGTCACATTGAAGACAAATGTGCACCTGACTCATGCCATGGTGTTTTCAGTAGCATCATATGGTTGTCAAAGCTGGAAATTGAATGAGGGAGACAGTTAAAGAACTGATGCCTTGGAATTATGGTGCTGGAGATGACTATTGAACATACCATGGACTGCCAAAAGAACCATGTCCTAGAAGAAGTGCAACCAGAGTGCTCCTTGGAAGCAAGGATGGCTAGACTACAACTTTCATATTTTGGACATGTAATCAGGAGAGATTAGTCCTTGGAGAAAGAGATCATGTTTGGGAGAGTGGCAGGTCAGTGAAAAAAAAAAAAAAAAAGAAAACACTCCACCAGATGGACTGACACAGTGTCTGCAACAATGGGCTTAAACATAAATAAGGTCATGTGCCTGGCACAGAGTTGGGGAGTGTTTTGATCTGTTATACACAGTGTCATTATGAGTTGGACTCAACAGCACCTAACGACAACAACAACAACATACACTTGAGAGTATTTTAAAAACATAATTAATGTATCAATGAATGATAGCTGATTATTTTATCTTTTTAAAATATCATTCTATAATTCAATACTGTGCATTCATCCTTCTTGTTAGGTGCTGCTGAGTGGGATCCAACATATAGCAACCCTGTGTACAACAGATCAAATGCTACCCAACACTGTGCCATGCCCAGCACTATTGTCAGTGCTTCTCTGACACTCATAGGATTCTCAATGACTGATTGTTGGGGACTATAGGATGCCATGACTTTCTTCCAATCCTACAGCACCCATGGACTCCCATACTAACCAGACTGGTTAGCAGCTGAGATCGGATGAGATTGGACACCTTTAGATGAGACTTTACACCAATGCTAAAAGAATGCATTCACTAGTCATTTAAAGTCCAGTCATTGTCTCTCCTATGTTTTTCTTGCTTTATCTTCACTTCAGTGACCTTTTCTCCAAATATTAGGTACATGTACTACTATTGGTATACTGATGATTTTAGGTACTAAACATACAACTTTAAATTACCATGGATGATGTCAAATAAAGCTTTTTCTGTGCTTCTCCAATAACAGAACAGAAAGCATTCTTCTCCTAATGTAGAGAACCAATGAAAAACTTCAGTATCTTTGGAAATACTTACTAATTGAAGGCAATGATCAGTTACATTTTTCCCCTATAGTTATTGGTACTAGCATAGTGAACCATGCCATTTAGTTTTAGGTGTCTTAAAGAACTAATTTGGCTGGGATTTAGCTCAGTTGGTAGAGCACTGCTCTGAAGTCTCTGAGGTCCTGAGTTCAATTCCCAGCACTGCAAAAATGGGAGAAGGACATGGCAACCCACTCCCAAGGCAATCCTGAAAAAAAAAAAAAACAATCTGCCATTGAAAACCCTATGAGGGTCACTATGAGTCGGACACGACTTGATGGGCACCGAACAACAACAACAAAGAACTAATTGCCTGCAGCCATAGCCCTATGGCATCCGATCCCGTCAGATCTCAGAAGCTAAGCAGGGTCAGGTCTAATCACCAAGGTGGTTAGTACTTGGATGGGAGACCACCAGGGAACACCATGTCTGTAGGCTTGGGGGACAGACCCAGCAACCCACTCCCAAAAATCAATCCGCCATTGAAAACCCTATGAACAGCAAAGAAGCACTGACAATAGTGTTTCACTTGTTGTATGCAGGATCGCTGTGAGTCGGACACTGACTCCATGGCACCTAACAACAACAAAGAACTAATTATATATAATCATAGTGACAAGTCAAGGAAAACTATAATCTTATCCAAAACCAACAAATATCTATTTGAGGAACAGAGAAAGTGTTTCAACGACTCATCTTTTTTTTTTACAGAAACTTTACAGAAACTTTACAGATACTCATTCATGTATTTCTCATTGGTTGGTTGGTTTTGTGAGACAGTCTTGCTAAATATCCCAGGCTAGTCTGGAACTTATCCTCATGCCTCCGCCTCTCAAGTACTGGATTACAGCTGTGCCCCACAGTGCCTAACTACATTTATTTTCTTTACCTGAGTCTTTTAATGAGTCTCTAACTTCCAAAAACAACTATGATTGCTTAGAATATTTCTGTTTCGCTGTGAAATCCACATGCACATTCATACACACACACACACACACACACACACACACACACACACACACACACACACAAAGTAGAGCCCTGGGCAGAATCCAAATTACATCAGAAGGAAAACAGGAGTTTGAAAACAGAAAATAGACATCAAGTGTGAAGAAAAGATATTTCTAACATAAGAGTTCAAAAAAAGACAAGACAGGAAAAGAAAAGCTCCAGGCATCATAATTTCAGAAAACTGTGCAGAAAACCCTCCCTCATTGCAGTAGCATTTAGTACAGCACACTTTTAACTTAGAATTCTAAAGCAAAACAGTAGGCTGCCTGCATACTCACAGAAGCCTGCTCATCTCAGTTTCTGACAACAGGGTAAGGTCAAATTTGCTTTAGGGTAGAAGCTTAGAGAATGATTTGTGGAGTGTGCAGAAAAATACCCTCCCCCACAATAGTTATTGATCATTTGCCATGTATAAATATACTCACTTTTGTAAGTTGTCTCAATATGGAAAGTTGTTTCTTTACTTTTTCTACTTTACGAACTCCTATTTAGCTTTAAAGCCAGTGAAAATAGTTTCATTATGACAACCCTGAGCTCCAACTTTCATCTGTGCCTACACATCTCTTTTTGCAATGCTTACTTGTTTTCTTTTGTAGATTTTACTGCATTACCTCCCTCACTAGTCTAGAGCTATTATCTTGAAATAGCTCCTGTTAGGTTCAAATGCTTTTTAATTAGTTTGAGGACTTGGTGAAGACTTTAAAAATATCAATTAAAAACAGTTACATCTTCATAACTTTTAATGCCTTGCATTATTGATCAAAATGAAAATACCATCAGTTGTATTTTTTGTAAGGTTTTGAATACAATAATGCATATAAAATGTCCAACACAGATTCCAGGCTTAATAAATGGTGATAATTGGCATACTGTTTTATTAAAAAAAAACTGAGTTAATACAGAAAAAGATTCATATCTTAACTTCAAGAGCTATAAAAATAGACAGCACACATATAAAAATATAGTTTATAGATCTTCCCATGGTTTGAACATATGTCACTTCAGAATACATATTTTGGAACCTAATCACCAACGTGATGCTATTAGCAGCTGAGGCTTAGAGTCATGAGGGTTCTGTATTTTTGAATGAATGGAAGTCATGAGGGTTCTGTCTTTATAAAAGAGTTGTCAGAGAGCTATGTGGCCTTTTTCCTCTTTTTAAAATTTCCTTTCTGCCATGTGAGAACAAAACATTCTTCCCTCTGGAGGGCACAGCAAACAACTACTGTCTTAGAAACAAAGACTGTTCTGTCCCACAACAGACCCTAAGGCCTAGAGAGCTGCTGTGTGGACTGTATCCTACAAAGTCAGAGGATGGCATCCCTATGAGGGCTTTGGGAGCCCAACTCTTCCCCATGTATATCAGGAAGTTGGAACTTGGAGGGGGAAAAGCTTATTCTTATGACATAAATTTTAAGTAAATTGCTTTGTTGGGTTTTGGGCTTACCTGTGACCTGTTACTCATTCTTTTCTTATTTATTCTTCTGTTTGGAATAGGAATATCTATCCTATACCTGTCCTACCATTATATTTTGGAAGCACATAACTTGTTTGTTTTCAAAGACTCAAAGCCAGAAAGGGAATTGGCCTCAGGATGATTCATACCTTGAAGCTGACATATATCTGACTAGGTGACTAGAGTTTATGTTGGAATTGGTTAGGACTTTTGAGGCAATTGTAAGGAATAAATGCATTTTTTGTGAGAGAAGAACATTAATTTTGGAAGTTTCTGAGGTGAAATGTATCATTTCAGTGTATTTGTAACCACAAAATCCATATATGGAAAGCTAATCTGCAGTGTAATTCTATTAGAAGGCCTTCAAAAGTTGATTAGGTCCTGAGGACTCTGTCTTCATGAATAGCATTAATGAGATTAATAGCCTTATAAAAGAGGCTTCAGAGAGCTTCTTGGCACACCAACTCTTCTGGTGTGTGAGTGTATAGCATTTGTCTCCCTTTGCACTTTAATCCTGCTAACATGGGAGGTCACAGCAATGATGTGTCACCTATGCATTGAAAAATGAGCCTATAGGAGAACTGAATCAGCTAGCACCTCAATTCAGAATTCCTGACTTCCAGAACTATTAGAAAAAATTTACATCTTAGAGGTTTTTTTATGTGTAAATCGTCTGGTCTTAGATATTTTCTTACATCAACCTAAGTAGAATAAGACTTAACTATATTTAGTACCCAGTATTTGAGTAACACTTTCAAAGATATAAACAATTGCAAGTTACAAGTATGGCAAGGATAGCTTGAGTCCTCAGACTTCGGCATCCAGAACATGCTTTGTCCCAGGTGAGTATGGCAGGTTTTTAAATGAGTTGTGTCCTTACATCACTCATATAGGAAGTCATTTAGATCATAAAAACATCTTAACTTTACAATAAGATTGCCGCATTGCTTATGTATTTTCTAGCATAGGCTGCTTAAAGCATTTGATGAATCAAGGTGATTTAATTTTCTTTTGCATGACGTCTGCCATGAGCATGTTTACTGGCTATGTAAATTGACTGCAGTGACCATGTGCCTACTACATATGTTTGATAAATTCTGCGTAGTTACTATTTCTCTGTCACATTCTTCAAGTTACGTACATCTATACCTTTGTATGGATTTCTTTATTGATCCAGTTTAGTACCTTATATGTTAACTATGTGTCTTTACCCTGCAGCCATAGCCCTGTGGCATTTGATCCTATCAGATCTGGGAAGCTAAGCAGGGTTGGGCTTGGATGGGAGACAGCCAGGGAACACCAGATACTGTAGGCTTGAGAGAAGGACCTGGCAATGCCCTCCCAAAAATCAATCTGCCATTGAAAACCCTATGAATAGCTGAGAAGCATTGACAATAGTGTTTCACTTGTTGTATGTAGGGTTGCTATGAGTCAGATACCCACTTGACAGCACCAAACAACAACAACATATGTCTTTAATTATATAACTATAATCATGAGTCTTTAATTATTATAATCAGCTTCTGGAGTTATCACAGTCTATATTAGCATGAAGTCTGGATCCTTTCTTTCAAAATGTTTCCATCTTTCCTCTTATCCAGGAATATCTGGAGCTTATGCAGTCAAAAATGTTCAAATTTGCTTCCAAACTCTAGATATATATAGAGAAATGCAAAGAATATTTCAACCACAGACTTAAACTGTGGTCTCTTGCCATGTCGTCTCAGTGATGACATGTATCCAAAGTATCAGGGAAACTTTCCATTGAAATGCTGCCAGCTCGTCTCCATCTTTGCACAGCCTCCATGAAACTCACCCAATGCCAACATTGGTCTTTCCCACACACTCCTTTGGCCCTTTATTTGAACAGAGAGAAAATACATACTCCAATTTCTGCCTGAGCAAAAGTACCATACTGGTAAAATACATGATTATTAAGGTAAGAATACAACAGATATCAACATTCAACATTGAGTTTTCCTTTTCTGCCAGAGAAGTTAAATTGGAATCCAATTCTCTCTCTACATCATTTCAGTTATTACAAACAAGTATTTCTCACCCACAAACCAACTGGCCTCATGTAAGTGAGTATAAACCAATTAGCTATGCTGATCCAAGGTAACATTTTGTACCTATCATTCAGAGCAGGAGGTGGGAATGCTATGTATACATTAATAAATACATTCATAGATAAACGTAAGTACATATAAAATTTTACTTCAATTAAATACAATGCCTAGTCAAAATTTGTTGTGTGGTGCTGTTAATTGTGTCCCTCATAGGGTTTTCAATGGCTTAATGAGTTGAGATTGCCTTGGGAGTGGATTGCCACATCCTTCTCCCATTTTTGCGGTGCTGGGAGTGGAACCTAGGACCTAGGAGACTCCAGAATGGTGCTCTACCAACTGATCTAAATCCCAGCCCCAGGCAAAATTTGTTGCTGTTATTAGATACCATGGAGTCCTGTCTGATTCATAGGGACCCTTATAGGGTTTTCAATGGCTGATTGTTTCAGGATTGCCTTGAGAGTGGATTGCCATGTACTCCCATTTTTGCTGTGTTGGGAATCAAATCCAGGACCCCAGAGACTGCAGATGTAAATCCCAGCCCAGTCAAAATTTGTTATTGTTAGGTGCCCTCAAGTTGGTATACAACTCACAGCAACCCTACATACAACAGGCGAAACACTATTGTCAGTGCTTCTCTGCTGTTCACAGGGTTTTCAATGGCAGATTGATTTTTGGGAGTGGGTTGCCGGGTCCTTCTCCTAGTCAAAATTTAGGTACTGATAAAACTAGACAAATATTTCTTAATTTATTTTACATCATTTAGTTTATAGTTTTCATAGAGTGGGTACAATCATCTTTCTTGTGTCTTTAAATCAAATTTATAAAGCATGTACATTTTGCCAGACTATGCTAAGTATTTCTCGTGTGTGTGTGTGTGTGTGTGTGTGTGTGTGTGTGTGTACACCCACACACACACATACGTACTCATTTTATCATTACATCAGTTCTATGAATTAGTATCTCTGAGTCTTAGAGTCTTAGAGTTTTATCTGAATTACTCATAATGCATAAATAAGCCAGGATTTGAATCCCTTTCTTCCTAAGTCTAGAAACAAAATATGTAATCAGTATGTTAATAATGCTAACTCTCTATTCATTGAAATGCAAACGTGGCTGAAATGAATAATCCTCACTCCTATTACCTTTATATAAATGTGTTTCCTAGATGACTTTCCACTTGTTAAGTAATAAATTGTACTTTGGAGGCAAGGGAAGATTTTAAATATTAGAACAGGAGATAAAGGAGAAGTATGCTAATTGTTAGCCGTACTGACCATTTAATTATTGTACTTTGTTCTAAGAGTTAAGTTTCCAGAACTTTGAAAATGAGCATATTTAGTAAATAAGTAATTTTACAATTTTATTGTACCACATGCATCTCCCAGAAAAGCACACAGATTTAGGAATGTGTCAAACTGACATGCAAACAGATGAGTCAAAGTGGTATATATTATTTGTTTTTCATCGCATTTTTTTGTAACAGTTCTGGATTATATTAAATAAGAAAACTAAAAATTTTGATGGACTGCTCAATTTTTTCATTGAAATTATCATTATTATTATTACTATTATTAATATTATTTGCCATGCTTGGGCTTGAGCCCACGGTCTCGCACATATTTTGCAAGTGCTGTAACACTGGTCTTCACCTCCAGTCCATTTTTTACTTTTTATATTGAGCCAGGGTCTTGCTAAGTTATGCAGGGTGCCTCTGTCCTTGAGTTCTTGATCCTCCTAAATCTGCTCTGGAGCCACCAGTATTATAGGTGTGCACCATCATGCCCAGCTGTCATAGAAAATTTTTTATAAAATGTTCACTTGGAATTTAACAAATCTTTTTGTTTTATGAGATATATGATTTATTGATATGTTATAAAAATTTAAAAGCCTGATGGTCCTAATGTAAGGCTATCATAATTTCTTTTTCTTTCTTTTCATACAGTAATTTAATTAACATAGTATAATAAGTTTCATTATGGGATTATCATACAGCTATATCATGTAGCTTGAGCTTATTTGTTGTCCCCTGTCCCTCTCACTAGAGTCTCCCCGGGACTCTACATACATTCCCTTGTACTTTCCAATCTTGAGTACATATAGTTTTCAATTTAAGGTTAAACTAGATTCCACATATGAGTGAGAACATGTAGTAATCCTTTTATATTTATCGATGTGTCAATCTATATGTCTATCATATATCATCTATCTATTAAGAAACCTTGAAGTTCTTCACACTTCAGAGGACAGTATAGATTATACATGCCTTTTTAACTTTTCAAAAATTGAATTTGAAGCATTATTCAAGGTTATTTTTATTATGCAATACATGTTTGCCATAACAAAATAGGAATGGGAGATAAGACCATAAGGCTAACACCATTTAAAATTTTAAATGAAAAATCACTCAGGCATAATTTATATCAATAGTGCACCCGGGTACTTAAAACCATTTTAGAAGTGAATGGTACATTATTCCTAAAGCACTAGTTCATTTTCATATACTGTGTGTGTGTTTGTGTGTGTGTGTGCACTCACACACTGTATTATAAATATATCCAATGTTTATAGGTAAAGATACTTTGGTGAACTTTCAAATTTAAATTTACAATTACCTTCTGACAATAATCCTGAGTTTCCAGTGAGATTGCAACCCCAGGCAAGCTCGTGCTTTCTAGTCGATAAGACTCTGAGCAAAAGAACTAGCCCAAGCCTAGAATCTGACCCATATAAGCTGTAAAATAATTGTTTTGTTGTTTTAAGCTGCTCATGTTGTGGTAGTTCATTACATGGCCATACAAAGTAAACATATTGCTCAGTTGTGCACATGTGTAAATTAATTTTCTAAATTTGAACTTCCTTGAAGACTTTGCTTTTCTTCAACTTCTATAAGGCATACTATCTCCAAATAAATGGTCAAAACCATACTTTTATTTCATGTCATTTACAGAGAGTAGATGAAGCACCAAGCCACAAAATTTTCCATAAACAGCAAACTGCTGCCTCACCTGTACCCTCAGGAGAGCAATTTACCTAAATAGACAGGTACAACCTATAGGTTTCCCATATGGGTTCAAACTGAAATGTGAAGAAAATAATTTAGAGTGAGTTGTAGTAATTCTATTTTCAAAGCATCAAAATGTTGTCTGGATGGAAAGAATTCACTGATACTAGAAATGTACAGGAAGGCCAGTTGGTTTTGATTTGCTTTTTAAAGACTACGGCTTTTGTTACTGGAACAGATTTTGTTTTTTCCTAAGCAAAAAGCCATTTGGCTCAGGCTTTTAAAATCAAACTATTAAAAGCATTTTTTTCATCCAGACCTTCAAATAAAGAATGGTGTTAATTTGATAGCATTGAATGGTCAAGATAAGCTACCTCAGAAAACATCACTGAAATAAGCAGAGGAGATTTGGAGGGAATGAAAAGAGGCAGCCCTGAAAAGGGGAAAGATTTTCAAGCCAGCGTTTCCTTTCTACAAAAGGAGTTAGAAAACAGAAGGCAGATGCTGTGTGATTATCTCAGATTCAGCTAAAGGAGGATGTCATTTGTTACTCCAATTTATAGGAGCTGCATAAAGCAGTCTTAACTGGAGCATATTCTCCTTCCCTGAGTCATGTTAATCATCATTATGCCTTTTTCTGATCACTCCAGAAAGATAAGTTGCAGATGGAGGAGGAAGGGGCCACACACAAGCTAGAGAACTGTGCTCCACACAGGGCTCTTTGCTTCAGAGAAGTGAACAGAAATGCCAATACTGTAATTTTGTAAATGAAATTTGAATCTATGCCTATCATACTGTTAGTTATATCCTCACACAATCATTAACAGATGAGGTGAAGGATTGTGCTTTTTCTCTTCACTTTTTTCTTAGCATACTTAAATTTTGAGAGAAATATATTAAGACACGCCTGCAGCTGTAGCCCTGTGGCATCTGATCCCTTCAGATCTCAGAAGCTAAGCAGGGTTGGGCCTGGTTAGTACCTTGATGGGAGACCATCTGGGAACACCAGAATCTGTAGGCTTGGGAGAAGGACCTGGCATCCCCCTCCCAAAAATCAATCTGCCATTGAAAACCCTATGAACAGGAGAGAAGCACTGACAATAGTGTTCCCCTGTTGTACAGAGGGTCGCTATGAGTTGGATACCGACTCGACGGCACCTAACAACAACAACAACATATTAAGACAACTTCTCCTCTCTTCTAATACTGTTTTTGAACTCCTTACTCCAGGACTGTATTGCCTTCGAACTCTGATTCACTGTAGTAGTTTTGGAAATTATTTTTACAAAAACTCAGTATGATTCTGAACCCTGAGTTTCCAGTTGCCTTGAGAAAACATTGGAAAATCAGCTGGATACCATGGATGTTCAAAAGTTAGCTTGTGTTTACTTGAAATAAAGGTAGCACCCTTAATATAAAAACATGATAAAACTTTGAACTTTTTATAAATAACTTTAAAATTTAAAATAAATTTCTAAGAGTACTTCATGCCTGATTTTAGAGAAACTTAAACCGAGGTCTTTATCTTTTACCATTTAAGAAACTCAAGGTGATATGAATTACTAGATAAGAAATTGCTTCCCCACATTTTAACTGTAAGAAAAGGTGTGCTGATTTTTGCTTTTGCAACAACCTGAAAGTACTGCAATCTCATTTAAAATGTATTCCATTTACTGTGGTAAGATTGGTGGCACAATTTGTGGGATTTCTCAGGGGAAGAAACTGGCTCAGATTCATTCAGCCTGTGATTGAGATGAAGCAGACCAGGCATGGTTTCTGGATCCCAAATGTTATTAAACTAAACTATAAGTATTTTATGTAACATAAATATGAAGATTTGGCTATCCTAATATTAATGGAGATGAAAGTAGATAGAAACATTTTATGGAGAATATAGTGTAATCCATTGGTTTCTACTATCTTAATAAAGTAGACGATATGACCATATAATTTTTTTCTTGTGGTTAAGAGCACTCTTACTGGGAAGCACCTATGGGGGAGAACAATGACTGTGTTGCTGCAAAGAAATGTGACCAGCACACAGGGGTGTGGACTTCTCGTTCTATTCTCTCTGATGAAAAATACTGTGCCAGAGTGGTGAACTGTTTGCCTAACCTGTGCTAGACACTGAATTTGACCCATAGTACCACAAAAATACCTGCAGCTGTAGCCCTGTGGCATCCGATCCCTTCAGATCTCGGAAGCTAAGCAGGGTCAGGCCTGGTTAGTACCTGGATGGGAAACCTCCTGGGAACACCAGAAGCTGTAGGCTTGGGAGAAGGACCTGGCAATCCCCTCCCAAAAAGTAATCTGCCATTGAAAACCCTATGAACAGCAGAGAAGCACTGACAATAGTGTTTTCCCTATTGTACAGAGGGTCACTATGAGTAGGATACCGACTCGATGGCACCTAACAACAACAACAACAACAACAACAACAACAACAACCACAAAAATGAAAATATTTGGGGCTCTATATCAATAACACTAATATCCACCAATCTTTTATATAACTTTTGAGTTCATGAAGGTTTTGTTTGCATGCAGGACTAATTTTGCTTCATCTTCAGAGTTTGTGCCCTATATTCGAAGGGCCCCCACTCACACTGTATGTATCAATGGAGACCGGTGGAATTGTGGCAGACAAAGGATTCTGAGAGCACTATTGATATCATTTAGTGCCACAAATACTAGTTTTGGGGAAAATAATAGCTGAATTTATTGTGCACATTTTAACATTATTTAAGCCCTTGTTTTTATACACACATGCACAAGTGTATACAAGGAAATTACCTTATTTTGCTCTTATATTTTCCATGATTAGGTTATTATTTTGCAAAGAGTTTAAATATGTTCTTGAATAAATTAATTATAAAAGCAGTAATCACACACAGTAAATAAAAAATTCATGGTTTAGAAACATACAATGAAAATAAGAGATCTTTCTTACTAGTCTCTTCTCTGTACTATTCCCCAAATTAAACACTTTAAACCACTTTTAATAGTCTTATCATTCATACCTCTGTCAATGTAAATATGTTTGTTATTTCTATTTCTTAATTCATTTAATCAACAATTTTGCATCCACATTTTGCTTGTGATTTTGTTGCTGGAAAACATCCTTTCTATCTCCAATCTATTATTAAAATGGGTCTTCAATTCATAATTAAGGACATGACTCAACATCATATTTTGACTAGTTTAGCATTTGTTATTGTCTTAATATTTTGATTTGAGAAAATACAATTTTTTCTGAACATACTTCCTCTTTCCCCATACAAGACACTGTCTTCCTATATAATTTGTCCTGCATTCTTTGTATTTATGCTTCATAATTACTTGCTGCTTGCAGCTGTAGCCCTGTGGCATCTGATCCCATCAGATCTCGGAAGCTAAGCAGGGTTGGGCCTGGTTAGTACCTGGGTGGGAGACTGCCTGAGAACACCAGAAGCTGTAGGCTTGGGAGAAGGACCTGGTAACCCCCTCCCAAAAATCAATCTGCCATTGAAAACCCTATGAACAGCAGAGAAGCACTGGCAATAGTGTTTCGCCTGTTGTACTCAGGGTTGCTATGAGTCGGATACCGACTCGATGGCACCTAACAACAATTATTTGCTGGAGAATTACATCAGTGTTATTTAGTAGTATCTTTATTTCTTTATTTACTTTTAGACTTGACTGTATGGATGTTTTTTAAGAAAATTACCTAATAATCAATTTTAGTCTGGTTGTTTGATTTTCCTTTTATAGAAGACTTCCAGTGGTATCTCTTTATTCTTGATGTTAGGAAAATCCACAATTTTGTTTCCAGATCTTGAAATTTTTGTGTTATCCCTTAGCATGGTATGAAGATTTGGGTCGTCCTTCTACTCTTCAACCATACTACAATTTTCTTCCTTTATTTCCACATTGATTTCCTCTAAGCCTTCTAAAAATGCCTGTTGTTTCATTAGTAATCTTCATCTAAACATCTTTTGTACATTAATTACATGTTGAGTAACCTGTATTTACCCTCTATGACTTTTATTTTTTCGTATATTTTCTTCATCTTTAATCCTCCATTTTAGAAGTTATCTTCCAGAATATATTTCAATTTTATTTTCACCTTGACAATGACATTTTTAACTTTAAAAAAGTGTTTTAGTGCTAATGATATTGCATTTTGTATATTGATTTTCTTTGGTTTGTGTTCTCTCTTATTGATGTTTCCCATGCAAATTGAAATTAATAAGTGCATAATGACAATTCAATTATATCTGAGATTTGAAAACTGTATGGAACAGAGAAATGATAACTGAATGATTAGAAAACTCTTCAAAATCCTTGTTGTTGGTGGTGTTGTGTGCCGTCGAGTCGTGTCCTACTCATAGCGACCCTTATAGTGTTTTCAATGGCAGATTGTTTCGAGATTGCCTTGGGAGTGGGTTGCCATATCCTTCTCCCATTTTTGCAGTGCTGGGAATCGAACTCGGGACCTCAGAGCCTGCAGAGCAGTGCTCTACCAACTGAGCTAAATCCCAGCCCTCAAAATCCTAGTATCCTATAAAATTCTGCAAATTTTACATAACCCTAAAACATGAATTTCTGCAGGCACACCACTGTGGCATCTGATCCTGTCAGATCTCAGAAGGCAAGCAAAAGCAAGCCTGGTTAGTACTTGGATAGGAGACTTCCAGGGAACACCAGGTGCTGTAGGCTTGGGAGAAGGACTCTGAAACCCACTCCCCACCCCTACCTACACACACACACACACACACACACACACACACACACACACACACACGACAAAAAGAAAAAGAAAAAGCCATCAGCCATTGAAAACACTACGAATAGCAAAGAAGCAGTAACACTACTGTTTCACCTGTTGTATGCAGGGTGGCTGTGAGCCAGATACTGGCTCTATGGCACCTAACAACAATAATACAAAATAAGAGAAACAATTACTGTTCTTCTAATTCCCCTATTTTTATAAAGTCT
>VMDO01037044.1:0-14647 GCA_007922755.1 Pedetes capensis
AAGGGGCTTGGAGACCAGTGCTTTTTCTGTCACTTAACCAAGTGTTTGGACTTGGTTCCTACTTGGTGTTAGCCAGTATGTTCAAGGATGACAATATAACAGTACTTGGAATTCAAGACAGACACAGCCCCTTTCTCATGGAGCCTACAGATTAGTGAAGATTTAAGAGTTAAATAATATATCAATATCTCGGGAATCATGGTGAATGAAAAAAAAGTCAATCTCAAAAAAAAGTCACATATAACATGATTCTGTTTATGTAACATTTTTGATGTAAGAAAATTATAGGAATGGTGTGCAGATTAGTTATTGCTAAGGATGGTGAATGAGGGAGGGTGGCATGGCTAGAAGAGAATAGCAACAGAATGGACTTTTGTGGTGATGGCACAGTTTTTCATCTTGATTGTGATAAGAGTTACATGACCTACATATATGACAAAATTGCACTGATACCCGACCCCCTGGGCATGTAATAATGGGGGTGAACAAAAACTGTAGATTGTATTCATATCACATTCCTATTTTCTCCTTTGTACAGGATACTATTCTAGCTATGCAATTTGTTAGCTAGGTGCGGAGGTTCCTCAGGCCTCCTTGTACAGTTTTTGAAACTTCCCATAAATATATAATTACTTAAAAAATAAAACTAAAAAATAATATTAATACTAATTAGAAAAGAAAGTCCTTAGCAAATTAAGCATATCTGTGTAACTTCTAATTATTTCTATTCTTCTAATTTCTAACCTTTACAAAAGCACAGCTTGAATGGTTCCTTGGAAAGATTTTGTTCTTCCCCTACATCGAGACTTAAAATCAAAAGTGTAGGAACGATAGGGGAAAAGACACATTAATGATATTCTGAAAACTAAAAAACCAGAAGAACCAGTTATAATGGGTTTAGTACAACAAAGAAAGCCAACTCCTGAGTCAGAAGTACAGCTAGAACATAAGCCAATCAATACTTCAAAGCCACTAAAAGGTAGACGAAGGGGGATCCTGAGTTGAAGGCCAGTGTGGGGATAGAGACTCTGTCTCAATCCATCCTAATGTCCCCCACCCCCAAAAAGAATAAAGAAGACAAATTGGAAATTCTACAACCTTTCAGAAGGAAGGCAGGAAAATAAATATTACACAACAAAGCAGAAATCTGAATGGCTTTGGCTTTGTCAAAGCAATGCTAGAATATAATGGAAAAATTTAAAAAGATGGTGATTTCATACTTAAAACTCTACTTAGCTAAAATAATATCAATAATGTCAATTGAATGTGTTGGTAGAATAATAGCATTTTCTGACGTCTTAGTGCGCGATCTCTCAGGAATCCTTTTTCTGGAAACTGCTGGTGGATCATTTCTACTACAACGAAAAAAGCAAGAAAAAAGGGATCTGATTCAGGAGATTTGCAACAGGCACTTCTAGGGTGATGTGCAGGATAACTCAAGGTGACAAGTAGGAACCAGGAATGCAGAGCAACCACTTCAGTCTGGAGAGATTGACTGAAGAGCTAATGGCTATGGTTACCATCTCCTCTGCCTTTGTATTATCTTTTACCCAGAGAAATTGACTAGAAAAAGCACCCTAAAAACAAAAAAGAAAAAGGAAGAAAGCTCTACATAAATCTAGAACATGGAATCAACTCCAGGGTATAGGCAAAAAGGTATTTAAGAACTTCAGCAGAAAGAAGACCTAGGATAACAGCTGTGCAACAGGCTTGGAAAGCAACTAACCCAGATGGAAGAAAATGAACATCTCCCTGAAGGGAGCTGTGAGAAAAATAAAAACCAGATCTCATAGAACTTAGTAAATATCTTTCGTTATAGAGTTTGTGTCCTACTTGGATAGACAACAGAGGCAAATAAAACAAAACAAAGCAGACTGAAGGAATAGAGAATGCCAGCTAACTAAGAAGAGGTAAGGTGGTCTGGGAAGCTCTTTCATATGGTTGCATTTGCTAGGGTGTATGTAGGAACTGGAGGAATCAGACAGTTATCTGGATGATGAGAATTCCATATAGAGGGAACAGCTTTCTACTGGAAGTGGAGAACAGAAGTCTTGCTTTAAGAATTTATTACCAGAACTGTTAAAGACATGACAAGACCAAAATGGAATAAAGCAAAAGGGAGACCAGGAGAAGACGAGGCTGGAGAAATAGTCAGGGCAAGATAAAGCAAAGTTCTGCCTATACTAAGGCTTAACAAATTAAAGATCAAAAGCTACATGTCAAAGGCAGAGTTCCTAATTCTGGACTACAACAGCCTCCTGGTTGACTTTCCTGTCTGTACCCTCTATTCAGTCCTCAGGTACAAGACTTCCAGATAAATTTACCTAAGGTACAACTTTCTATCCTTTACCTTTCCTCTCCTCTCCCTAAGAAACTTCACCAATTTTTCCAGATCAAAAGAAAATTTCCTCAGCTTGAACACTCCTCTGCCAACTCTTTTTCTGCCAGCCCTCCCCTTTGTATGTAAACTGGTCTTCCAGCATGACTCTCAGTGGATCCCTTTCCATCCAGTCTCTATGTCCCTTTCTGTTGCCTACCAGCATTGTGTCATTCCTCCTCCCATATCCATCAACATTCAAGTCCACTTACATCCTTCATCCACTGAACCATCTATTCTAATATCTATTTTTTGAGTGTCTGATGCATGCAGTGCACTTTAATAGGCCCTTTGGGGGATACTTAAATGAAGATATTATGCATTCTGTCCCTAGAGTGCTTAAATAAGCAAAGAGAAGGTACAAATTTCTATGATGCAATATAGCAAATGGGATGAACCATTGAAAAGGAACAATTGTTGCTATGGAAAATTCCAAAAATAAGACCAAGATCATTTTCTATTGATGTTCTCTTGCCAGCTCTTCTCCTTGATAATTTTTTTATTTTGAATTCTTAGGCACACTCATAGAATGTCTTGAATTTACTCTTTCTCTTTTGTATTTGTTCTGACTTCCAGAGCTAGATGATTGCCTCCCTAGGATGAGGAATGTTGTATTCTGCTGGTTTGTGATGATTGTTAAAACCTCCCATAGAGTCTAGCATATATGAGCTGGTTTCTAAGAGCTGATATAGTGAAAATGAATTGAATTTGAACCCAATGCATTCATTGCAAGATTACACTATGCTCCTGCTCAGAGCAACTTCTCTATACCATAGTCACCACCCAGTGGACTAACTGGGAATTGAATTTAAAATCTTAATAAAGCATGTCAGAGAACCAAATACACTGGGTCTTTGGATTAGGTCTGAAGGCTCATCTACAAGGTTTTTATTAAGTTAAAATGAATGATTCGTAGTACATTATGGTGTGATAGCAGTGGATGGATCAATCTGAGTGGTAAGACAACATACTAGATTACAGCTCTTATGTAGGAATTGGTAATGAGAACTGTGTGATGTCATGGAAATTATACTAGGGACTTGAAACAACCAATGTTTTATTTAAAATTATTTTACTTTTTTTTTCCTGTAGTGGAGGTTGAACCCAGGGCCTCCTGCTTGCAGACTTTGCAAGTGCTGTACCACTGAGCTGCACCTTCAGCCCCTTTTTTTTTTTTTGCTTTTTGGAGACAGGGTCTCACTAAATTATGCTGACTGCCTCTGGTCTCCAACTTGCACTCCTCCTGTCTCTGCCTCCCAAGTTGCTGGGACTATAGGTGTGCACCACCACACCTGCATTAAGATTATTTTATCTTCAGTTATTACTTGATCTAATATCAGGCTTGTGTAGTCTTTTGCAATTATGGGAGAAGACTGATAACCCATTGTCTAATCTTACTTTAAAGATGAGGAGGTTTAGTCTTGGGCAGTGGAAGTATTCTACCTTCAATATACAATTATGTGGTAGTTAGTTGGAGTTTGGGCCGAGATTTAGCTCAGTTGGTAGAGCGTCGCTCACAGTATCTGAGGTCCTGGGTTCCATACCCAACACTGCAAAATTGGAAGAAGGATGTGGCAATCCACTCTGGAGTCAATCCCGAAACAATCAACCATTGAAAACCCTACGAGGTTCTCTATGAGTCAGACATGACTTGATGGCACCTAACAACAACAATAACAAAGTTGGAGTTGGATCCCTGACCAACTGCTCTTGCCTTGGCCCTTTCTGTTGTATGGCACAGCTTTCTCAGAGAAAAGGATCCTCAGTAAAACTATTACTATTTTGTCCTGTTTCCTGTCAGTCTCTCCTATCAGTGGGCAGCACCTGGAAGAAAAGGCAGTAGGGCAGCCTCATGTACAAGGTTTTTCTATTTTACGAGACAGACTGCTCTTACACTTTTGGGGAAAGAGTAACCTTAGAATGATGAATGCTTGTCCTATTAAAAGCTCCTCCAGCACAGGCATTATTGATAGTGTGTAAAAAGGCCATCCATTTTAGTGCAAATGAAAATTGAAATGGAGAGAACATCATGTCTTTTTTTTCTAATATATGATGCTGGCTCACAAGCAGTGTGATTGGTGTGAGCTGAAAACAGCTTCCCAGAGTCCTTCCGACCTCCACCCCACCTCCCACAGGTGATCACAGGGACACCTGATGGAAAGCAAGCCAGCTTCCTAACATTTATGTAATAACTTCACCGTCATTTGCAGGGCATTGGAGCACCCACATGATCTAGGATCAGCTTACCCCTCAGATCTGTCTTCTATTTCTTTTCGTCTCAAAATGAATGTATTAGTCATCTGAGATTATTATCACTATTATTCTCAGATAATGCTATGTTCTTTCCAGCTCCTTCCTGCTTATGCTCTTTCCTCTGTCTTATAAACCCTTCTCATCTTTTCTGCAAGGCTCAATAATTCTCTCTTCATACTCCAGCCCAGTTCCATCACTGGAGCCTCTCCTTGATCTTTCCATCTCTCAAGCTTCATGATCTATTTCATCATCAGGAAAAATCTAAAGACTTCACATATATTAAGGATGTTCATATTACACAGACTTGTGGTCAGATGTATGTCCTTCCCTTCATCTACAGAGCGCATTTATTGAGAGCAGAACCTGTGCACACCTTTGCATCACCAGTGCCTAGCATAATGCTTACAAGGTGGCAGGCAATTGATTTCTTTTGTTTCTAGACAGAGATGATCAGCGAGTGGTGAGTGAATGAGGGAGACATGTGACATCAGGAAGTTTCATGCTTATGATTACTTCTTTAAGAAGTTTGGCTCAGCCATAGATTCAATATTAGCCATAATCAGTACCAACTACCAAGAGCTGGGAACATTCACCTGGACAATCACCCCACAGTTGCCAAAGTTGATGTCATCTCTATATCATCCATTAATGATTTTCCATTGAGTAATATGGTGTTCACCTGAAAGAGCTTTGTCTATTAAAATGAAGCCATCTTTTCAGTGACACGACAGATCACTTGGGACCTTCCATGCCAGATAATTAACATCCATGCATTAATCTTTCTACTTTGTCACTGGGTTTGAACACTGTGCTAGTGTTCACCAGCTCATGATACAATACTTTCAAAGTAAACTGGCAGTTAACAGTATTTAAAATTAATGAAAAGCTGGGCATGATGGTTAATGCCAATAGTCCCAGCAGCTTGGGAGGCAGAGGCAGGAGGATCACAGGTTTGAGGCCAGAGGCAGCTTATGTAACTTAGTGAGATTCTGTCTCAAGACAAAATAAAATAAAATAAAATAAAAACTAAGCTGGAGATGCAGCCCAGTGGTACAACATAGGGAAAATATATGTGAGGGCCTGGGTTCAACCCCTAAGTACTAAAAAAAAAGAGAAAAGAAAGGAATGAGATAGCAAAGAATGAAATACACATTTCTTTGAAAACTTGGTCAACTACCGTAACTATTTTGAAATCTGGTTAAGGATACAAACCTTAAAAGAGGAAGGATAAAAGAGCAGCTGAATTGTTACTTAATTCAGACAGGGAACCATTCGAGAGAGGCAACATGGAAAAATGAAAAGAGGATTAGGCTTAGAGCCAGGACACTTGGATTTGAAATCCTACCTTTACTCACTCATAGCTATGTTATTTCAATTAAAGTTGTCACATTTTTTGTCCATATACTCTACATATTAATCTGCACATTGAAGCATTGTTATAGATAAAACGAAATAACATATGTAAGTTTATCGTCTGGCATACCATTGGTGCTCAATAAATATCCTTTATTTTCTAAAAAAGAACAATTTGACAGAGCTTTTGTTATATCTCTATATCCTTTGTGAGCATGGAAAGAGTAGCTGATTTTGAAGTAAGGATGAAGTGGAATCAAATATGCATAAGGAGCTAAGATCACTCAGTAGCTTAGTTAACCGCTTCCAACTTACTCCAAATGGAAAGAAAGGAGGTGGTATACTCAGCCTTAGTTTTCCTCTGATGCAGTGGCTGAAACCTCTGGATAGCTAAAATGAATAGGGCATGTCTAATACCAAGCCTGACATCTTGGCTTATAATTCAATGTCATAGCTATAGAAAGGACAGGGGTTTTAGAGTCAGCAAGAACTAGGCTCAAATTCTGGCTCAGCTACTTTCTAGTCCCATCATCCTAAAAAAGTCATTTAATGTCTCCAGCAAAGAAGTAACCAATCCCTCTGAGTTGTAATCATTTTGTGAGTAAAATGGTGGTATAGAGCTTACTTCTCAGAGTAAGGAATCAAATTTGGTGATGCTTATAAGCAGCTAACATAGGACTTGTCCCCTAGTAAGTGGGTGGCAATGTTAGTTTTCTTGCCAACTTGTATTTGTGGGTTGGTTTTCCTTGGCAGACTAAGAATTAGTCACAAATCACAGTGTTAGAGCTGAACATGCCCCTGGGAATCATGTCTCCCAGGATCCTAGAATTTCTCAGAGTTGTCCTCAATGACACTTCTTTAAAAATAAGATGGCGCAGCTGGGAGTGGTGGTGCACACCCGTAATCCCAGCGGCTCTGGAGGTGGAGGCAGGAGGATTGCAAGTTCAAGATCAGAGGCAGTCTGTGTAACTTAGCAAGACCCTGCCTCAAAAAGTAAAATAAAAATAGGCTGGAGGCACAGCTCAGTGGTCCAGCACTTGCAAAGTATGCAGGCGTGAGGCCCTGGGTTCAACCCCTAGTACTGAAAAAAAAAAAAAAAGATAGCAACACTAAGAAATCAAATATCAACCTAACAAATGTATATGAAGCAGTGATATGGTTTCAGTCTTTAAAGTGAACGCAAGCCAAATAACGGTAAAGTCTTGCCAAAAATCATCCTATTGGGGATATGGATGATAGCATATCAGGTACTTCACATAGAGTTGGGAAACATCCCAATATCCAGGTCATGTCAGATAAATGACTAGAGACTCTTACATGAGTACACTATCTCCTACCTCTTGTGAGGTTTTCCCCAAAGACCCCTCCTCTCTCCACCTGAAACAAGTTATAATTTTGCAACTAACTCTGATTATAAGACAGTTTGCGTAATGGCTGTTCAAGTATTCTTATCCCATGAAGCAATAAAGAAAAAAGGAAAGTGTTATGTGGCATGGATGATGTATTGGAAAGGTAGGAATTGGGTGTTAGGATTTGAGGTGAAGATGAAGGGAGAGAGAAAACATTCAAGGAAAGTTGAGGATAGTGTTCCATGAACTGTAGCAGAAGATGAATCAAGAAACACATAAAAGTGTATGCACACCACCCAGGTTTGGGAGTGAAAGGCTTGAGGTCTAATTCTGACTCTACCATTCAATTGCTATAGGCTTTGAGCATATCCTTTTTCTTGTTAAATCCTTCCTATCTGTAAAAGGGGATACTTGAATATATATTCCTCTGGCCATTTCAAGGTCTAGTATTCCTTGTGTCTAGTTGAAAATAATATCATTCTTCTTCCCCCTCATACTCCTCATATGCCAAGGAGAGAAGACTGTTTGTAATAGCAGTCCTCTTTGGCATTTATTCACCCCCAAACTTACTAGAGCCACCACTATTCTGGGGCTTGTGATTGCTTGACTCTGTTGCTGAGACACTGGTTCATCAGGGGACACTGCCTTTTGTCCCTTGTTCTGTTCTCTGTGGCAACAACAGCACCAAAATGGGTCAGTCTATGAAAATATTTTATTAAATTCGCTTTGGTCACCACATGGTCACTGCTCATCATTCTTATTTCCTCCTCCTCCAGTCCTCAGCTCTTGTTTTGAAACCCATTCAACTTTTTTTTTTCCCCAGCTGAATTAGATGATCTTATTCTTGCCACCAGCCTCTACAGTCTGCAACTCAGCAAAGTTTATTCTGGAACACTGTGGTACATTACAAGCAAAGCAGTCCTTGTGATATCACCCACACTAGTCACAAGTGCTAGGTATCATTCCTGTTTGCATTGTATATTTAATTGGATCACTGTAAGACTAAGATTTTTATGAGATGTCTATTTATTGTCTAATGATTATTTATTTGGCATTTTCTTTGGTGCCATGTACTTTAATATTGCTGTTTGTGTCCTCCAAGTTTGAATAAGACTAAAGTTGTTTGTCATACAGTGGAGAAATAATTGTTTGGAAGAATTACATGTTTGGTACCTTGGGGTAGGCTTGAGTGCATTAGATATTACTTTAATAGGTGAAAACATATCTTAGATAATTTTCAAATAGTGATGAGTTTTATTTTTGCTTGCTGGGTGTTTGTGGAAAGCGAGAACATGCAAGAGGGATCTGTAGTCTTGTTCTATGGATATTTAAAATTGTTTATTAAAAACTTGCCTAGGATCAAATCTCATACAGAGCAATCTAGTCAAAAAGTGAGGAGCACTAGGTTTGTGACTTATTATCTCTTTTAACAGCATCCCCTCTGAGTTCTTTAAGGAGATCTAGAAGTTTCTAAATGATCTGGCTCTTTTTTCTCCATTTTTCTCTCTAGCTGTCTCTCTCTTACACATGCTGCCTTCACCTCTTCCAGAAAGAAGGCCTTTGAGTTAAACATCCCTTGCGCCTGGAGTTTCTTTCTCAGGCACACAAGACCCAAGCCATGTGTGGCAAATTTCTAACCCCTAACTTCCATCTCAGCTAATGTGCTGTTTTCTTGAAGAGCTGTTTTCCTTTGTCCAAATGTGGATGCCTCCATTCCTGTTTCCCTTTCTCTTATGACCAAATGCTTTGCCTTCATAGTATTTATATTTGTCATGTCATTACTTAAATTACCTTCTTCCTCTCTCACAATAGTATAAACCACATATGTAATAAACATGTCAGGCACTATGTTTATTTTGCTTTATCTACACATCCCATGGCCAGGATATAATGGATACTCAATAAGTATTGATGGGAATAAATAATTGCTCTTCTATTACTCATTTGTTCAATTCTTGACTCAGCCTAGTAAAATTACAATTCATCTTTGGATTTGGTAGGTAATGATTTACTATAAAGGGCAACAGATACAAAATTTTAATTTTATGATAACATTGATCAAGTTAATTTTCATTAATGTAATCTTCATCATTTACATTTCAAATGAATATTGCTCATTCTTATTTAGGGGTTATCTGATAGCAGAGATAAGAAGTCCTCTCAAGGATGCCCAATATAAAGGTTGTATTATATAGATGTAGGAAGGATTTCATAGACTCAATTGAAGAAAACATAACTGTACTTCATGGGACTGAAAAGTTTTCAGCAAATCTCTTCTCTGCTCTTTCTCTGAAGCTATACAAAAGTTTTTCATATTTGCCTTTCTTGGATATATGATAATTTTTTTCAAAATGATTTTATCAGTGAGGCATTTAACTGTATTTCCTCATAATTGTGGCTTGTATAGGCAATAGTGTGTCAAGTGTTTGACATTTTTCCTAACTTTTGCAACCTTGCGACTCTAGTGCTAAGCATTGTCTGACTCAGTCAGCCTCTATTTGACTTGGCTCAAGCGCTCAGAAGCAGACATTGTCATTGTTTGGTATCCATTCAGAAAGCTGATTCCCTAGGAACTTGCTATGTAAAATCTTCATAAAGAAGTGTAATGTAAGCTGGGTGTGGTGGCGCATGCCTGTAATTCCAGTAACTCAGGAATCAGAGGTATGAGGATTGCAGGTTCGAAGCCGAGGCAGCCTGTGTCACTTACCAAGACCTTATCTCAACATATAAAGTAAAAAACTGGGCTGGGGTTATGATTCAGTGTTGAGTGCTTGCAAAAAGCATCCATGAGGCCCAGTGTTCAACTCCTCAAGACTGAAGTACAATACAGATGTAGACCCCACAAGCAAAGGTTGTTTTGAATGAGAAAATATATAGATAAAGAAAACAATTTAAATATATAACTGTTAAAGAATTTAATGAAACAATTTTGGTGGTGCCACTGTAAATATGTATACTCTAGGTTATTTTACAATAGAGAGTGCTTTATTCCTCAATGAGGAGAGATAACTGGAGTATTATAATTATTAGGATGATATAAAACCAAGTATAGAAGCCAATCTTTATTCTTGAATTTAGCTTTGTTTATTAAGGACAGGTAGAATGTATATTAATGAATAGCTATCTTGGGTATTTCTGTATTTGTTGGAGGTACTCAGTAAATGTTTGGATGGCCAGTTGTAGAAATTGCATATCTCTATATTTAATATAAGGACTGGTATTTAGCTCAGTTGGTAGAGCACTGCACTGCAGTCTCTGAGGTCCCGTGTTCAATTCCCAGCACTACAAAAATGGGAGAAGGACCTGGCAATCCACTCCCAAGGCAATCCCAAAACAGTCAGCCATTGAAAACCCTATGAGGGTTGCTATGAGTTGGATACTGACTCGACTGCACCTAACAACAACAACAACATATTTAATATAAGTTGTCCAAATGATACCCAGAGTGCAGGATGTTGAATATGGCTCATGCTAACAAAGACTTAAGTATTAGGGTCATGAGGGTGGAGGTAATGATTCATGGCATGCCCATTCTCCCTTCCTGAGTTCTGAATTCATTTAAGTAGTCAAAGGATAAAGTAATAAGGGGAAAACACATCAATTTTATTACTTTTAAAAGCCAGAGTGAAGAAAAAAATCTTATCTATGGCATATAATGCTCTTCCTAATAATCTTGCTTCCTTCTCCTACTCCTTCCCCTCCCACTCATTGAAATCTAGCTTATTGTCACAATTGTATTAATGGAAGTGCTAGCTCTAGAATGAAAACTTTTAGGAATTAGTGACTCCAATCTTATTTAAATTCTTCTAGATATGAAAAGTCTGCAGCCATAACACTGTGGCATCTGATCCCTTCAGATCTCAGAAGTTAAGCAGGGTCAGGCCTGGTTAGTACCTGGAAGGGAGACCACCTGAGAACACCAAATATTGTAGGCTTGGGAGAAGGACCTGGTCACCCATTCCCAAAAATCAATCCACCATTGAAAACCCTATGAATAGCAGAGAAGCACTGACAATAGGGTTTCGCCTGTTGTACGTAGGGTCACTATGAATAGAACACCAACTCTATGGCACCTAACAAAAAACAACAAGAGATAAAAAAGATGAAATATCATCTGATTTGTTTTATGATGACAGCAAAATCTTGGTACAAAAAAAAACAAAGAAAATTTTGAGTAAAACAGATAATAAAATCGTCAATAAATATTTACAAACAAAATCTAGTTGTTTGTACAAATATACAGGTGAATTCACCATGAAGAAAATGAAACTTAAGCCTCAGAATTCTTCAATTAGAAGGTGAGAGCATCAGTTAGAGCTCTTCCTTGGTTACATTGCCACATTTGAATTTTAATGTTGGAAGCTGTTCTTGAAAATGGCTCCGAAATTGTATAAGTCAGGTTCTACAGAACTTGTATCATCTCCTTTCGTATACATATATGGAAACATACACACAAATGTAAAAATACCATGACACATTAGGGTTTATGCTACAGATGCAAGAACTTATTAACATAATTTGCCACAAGCATAAGAACAGATAAAAATACATGATCATCTAAAAAGACAGAGTAAACAACTTTCGATAATTTTCAATATCAACTCTTGAACATAGAACTAAATTTTCTCATCTGATAAAGGGTATCCATGAAGACCTTCTACCACACATTGTATTTTGTTATAAAATTTTAGAAGATTGTCTTGAAGAACCAAGGAAAGGATACCCACTATTGCTACTTTTATTCTGTACCACCCTTAAGGTCATGGTCAACCCAGTAAGACAATAAAAACAAATACTGTGAAAAAGGGAAACAAAATATAAAAATAAATTTTGTTTGCAGAGAAATAATCATATATATAGAAACATCCAGAAGAATATAATGACAGAGTTAATAACAGATTCAACAAGTTTATCTACTATAATACTAATATGTCAAGATCAAAGACATTGTGATGCACAAATAAGAACCAATTAGAAATTTTAATAAAAATATATTCATGAAATTAAAAAGTAATAAATTTGTTCATATAACTATGAAATAAAATGTAATAAATTAGTGCATACAATTGCTATCAAAGTCACATAATAGGTTGTCAAACTAAGAAAATTCATATGAAGGGAAAACGAATAGACAAGAAAAACAATGAGAAGAAAACATTCTAAAAGGTACTATAAAGCTCTGGTAACTAAAACCACATAGTTTTGATGCAAAACAGCCATGTAGACTAATGGAACACAATGCAAAGTCCAAACAGTGACCTATGTAGATAAGGGATGTTGGTATATGAGCTGAATAGCCACATAAATCTCTGAGAAAATCAGGGCTGTTTGATAAATGATGCTGGGATAGTAGGATCAGTATGTGGGTGAGGGGGGGGAACAAGTCTGATTTCTTTCTCCCATGAGGCATGAAAGTTAATTCCAGGTGGAATAAAACTTGTTGTTGTTGTTAGGTGCCGTCAAGTTGAGTGGAATCATAGCGACCCTATGTACAGCAGATCGAAACACGTCCCGATTCTGTGCCAGGCAAACGATCTTATTTATGTTTAAGCCCATTGTTGCAGACACTGTGTCAATCCATCTGGTGGAGGGTTTTCCTCTTTTCCGTTGACCTGCCACTCTCCCAAACATGATGTCCTTCTCCAGGGATTGATGTCTCCTGACTACATGTCTGAAATATGTAAGACACAGTCTGGCCATTCTTGCTTCCAAGGAGCACTCTGGTTGCACTTTTTCTAAGACAGAATTGTTGGTTTTTTTGGCAGTCCATGGTATATTCAAAAGACATCTCCAGCACCACAATTCAAAAACATCAATTCTTTTTCTGTCTCTCTTGTTCAATGTCCAGCTTTCACAACCATATGATGCCACTAAAAATACCATGGCATGAGTCAGACGCACCTTCATATTCAATGTGACATCTTTGCTTTCAATACTCTAAAGAGATCTTTTGCCACAGCTTTTCCTAGAGCAATGCGCCTTTTGATTTCTTGACTGCTGCTTCCGTGGGTGTTGATTATAGAGCCAAGCAAAACAAACTCTTGGACAACCTCAATCTTTTCTCCATTTATTGTGAAGTTGCATGCTGACCCAGTTGTAAGGATTTTTGTTTTGTTGCTGTTTAGTCATATCCAATATTGAAGGCTATGATCTTTGATCTTCATCAGTTAATATTTTAAATCCTCTTCACTTTCAGCAAGCAGAGTGGTGTTATCTACATAACACAAGTTGCTAAAGATTCTTCCTCCAATCTTGAGGCCACATTCTTCCTCATAAAGTCCAGCTTCTTGAATTATTTGCTCGGCATATAAATTAAAGAGATAGGGTGAAAGTACACAGCCCTGACGAACACCCTTCTCAATTTTAAACCAGGCAGTGTTTCCTTGTTCTATTCGAACAACTGCCTCCTGGTTCATGTACAGATTTCTCATGAGCACAATTAGGTGTTCTGGTATTCCCATTTTCAGAAGTGTTATCCATAGTTTGTTATGATCCACACAATCAAATGCCTTTGCATAGTCAATAAAACATAGAGAGACATCTTTCTGATATTCTCTGCTCTCAGCTAATATCCACCTGACATCAGCAATGATGTCCCTGGTTCCCCACCCTCTTCTGAATCCTGCTTGATTTTCTGGTAATTCCCTGTCTATATACTGCTGCAGTCACTTCTGAATGATCTTTAGTAGAATTTTGCTGGTGTGCAGTATTAATGATATTGTCCCATAGTTTGCACATTCAGTTGGATCCCCTTTTTTGGGAATAGGCACAAATATGAAACTCTTCCAGTCAGTTGGCCAAGTAGCTATTTTCCAAATCTGTTGGCACAAACATGTTAACACCTCCAGTGCTGCATTTGTTTGTTCAATCATCTCTATTGGTATCCCATCAATTCCCGGAGCCTTGTGTTTTGCCAGTTCTTTCAAGGCAGCTTCCACTTTGTCCTTCAACACCATTGTTTCCTCTTCATATGCAACCTCCTGGAATGATTGGTCATCTACCAATTCTTTCTTGTATAATGACTCTGTGTATTCTTCCCATCTTCTTTTGATGTTTCCTGCATCATTTAATATTTTCCCTGTAGAATCTTTCACTACTGCCACTCAAGGCTTGAAATTTTTCTTCACTTCCTTAAGCTTGAGAAACACAGAGAGTGTTCTTCCCTTTTGGTTTTCTGCCTTCATCTCCTTGCACATGTCATTATAATATTTGTTTTTGTCTTCTCGAGTTGCCTTCTAAAATCTTCTGTTTAGTTCCTTAACTTCATCATGTCTTCCTTTAGCTTTAGCTGCTGGACGTTCGAGGGCAAGGTCCA
>VMDO01037045.1:0-14648 GCA_007922755.1 Pedetes capensis
CACTAATCGGCATGGGGCATGGGCAGGCCAGCTGGTCCCTGGAGAGCAGGCAGCTGGCTGAGGCAGCAGTTGGGAGTCCAGGAGAGAACACCAGGCAGGAGCTCATCCTGGCCCTACCATTTGCCAGAACCCCAACAGAGGAAGAGGCTGCAGCCCGCCTCTCCCTCAGGGCCACTGGCCAAGGCCTCCCCTCCCCTAGGCCTAGTTTTCCCTGCTAGGGTTGAGTCACATGCTGGGGCCCAGTGCCCAGAGACCTGTCAATCCCTGTCCACAGCCATGAGGCACAGCCTGGGGTGAAGCAGGGGGTCCTTCGCTCCCATGGGCGCTGAGCACTCTTCCTCTGCTCTCTACCGCTCAGGGCTGCTTCAGGGATGGCCCCACATTGCAGGACTAGGGCAGGAAGGGCAAGGTCATATCAGGGTGGCTACTGAGGCTTCTCAGCTCTGGAGCAAGCACCCCTGGGAACAGAACCCATTCCTGGAGGCAGGAGGACAGCTGCTGGGTGATAGCTCTCACTCCTCCTTCTCATTCCCATCTCTCCATTCCAGTGACCCTCCAGGATGGTCACCGGCCAGACAGGGGTGAGGTTGAGGAAACAGGCATGCAGCCATACAGCAGGTGGTACTGGGTGTGAATCTAGGGCCTCAGGTGCGCTCTTCCAAGTGCTCTGTTGCTGAGCTGCACCTTTGCTGTCTTTGTTAGGTGCGGTCTAGTTGGTGTCTGACTCATAGCAACCCTATGTCCAGCAGCTGAAACAGTATTGTCAGTGCTTCTCTGCTATTCATAGGGTTTTCAATAGCTGACTGATTTTTGGGAGTGGGTTGCCGGGTCCTTCTCCCAAGCCTACAGTACCTGGTGTTCCCAGGTGGTCTCCCATCCAAGTACTAACCAGGCTCCACCCTGCTTAGCTTCTGAGATTGGAGGGGATCAGATGCCATGGGGCTACAGCTGCAGGCTGAGCTGCACCCCCAGCCTGTTTTATTTTTTTTATCTTGAGACAGGGTTTCGCTAAGTTATGCAGTGTGACTGGGCCTTCAATTTGCGATCTTCCTCCTTCTGCCTCCTAAATTGCTGGGATTACAGGCCTTTGCCACTGTGTCTGGGCTTTCATTGCAGCAATTTTTTAAAGTACACAGAGGGCAGGCATGACGCTCTTCAGTCTTTTGACTGTTGCTTTCTTTGTCTCTTTATCACTCTCATTTGACTTTTCCACTTTATCCATGCAGTGGCTGTGTATGTATTGAATACTTATTGACCCCAGGAACTGATCTTCAACAAGGGATTGTTTCTAGTGAAAAGACCAGAGGATGAGTACAATTTAGGAAACTGCTCACTGTAGAGAAGAGAAACAATGATCTATTTCTGAAAAGGCAAAGAATTAGACTAGAGATAATTGATTGGCAAGATAAATAATAATAGTTTTTTTCTAAATGCTTAATTTTCTATGTTAGCAATAAATATTATCAAGGTGAATTTGGGATGGACTTACTGGAAGTCCTGTCTCTAGAGAAGAAACAATGTTTAAGAAGTAATCATTAGCCGGGCGTGGTGGTGCACCCCTGTAATCCCAGCAGCTCGGGAGGCAGAAGCAGGAGGATCACAAGTTGGAGACCAGAGGCAGTCTGGGTAATTTAGTGAGACCCTGTATCAAAAAGTAAAAAAATGGGCTGGAGGTGCAGCTCAGTAGTACAGCACTTGTGCCCTCCCCAAAAAAAAGCCATCATTAAAGCTGGGTGGGGTGGTACACACCTGTAATTCCAGTACCCAAGAGATAGTAGCAGAAGGTCCCAAGTCTGAATCCAATCTGGGTTACCTCGGGAGATGCAGTCTTAAAAATATATATATTAAAAATCAGAATTTTTTATCTTATGAACAAGGATATGTATATTGAGTTGATTACAGATATTTGAAATAATGTCATAATTATGTGTTATTTTTAGGAAAACTGTATGGTTTTCCCAGTTTGCTAGAGGTGGTCAAATTTGTTTTTGCAAATAATAATGTATCACCGTGTACTTTCAGTTTATTTCACCAAATGCACTAAAAATCCAAGTATTAACACATTTTATCTGACATGGTCTGTGTGTCACTTGAAGCTAGAAGCTGCTAAGATGGTTTTAGTACTGCATTCCTGACTTGATTTATGTCACAAATATTACTGTCCTTATTTTATGGTTAGAGAATTGGGATTAAGCAAAGTCACACTAAGAGAAAATCAGAACAAGGATGGCAAATAGTTTCATCTCACTATGACCATTTGTTGATTGGTAGTGGTTATCACAGGTTCTGAGATGAGAAAAAGAGTCTAAGGCCCCTGTCTGCTTCACAGGATGGAATACAGTGATTAATCCTAATATCTTCCATAAACACCGGAAGGGAAGAGAGTTTTCAATTATATTTCAATATTTGAGACATCTGAATTTCTGTTCTAAACAGAAAATAAGACCAAGTTGGAATAAACAGATTTTCAGTGGGTAGTAGTATGAATATAGTTTTCAAATTAATTAAGAACTATTTATTAAATATGAGGGAATGGGGTTTAGCTGAGTTGGTAGAGCACTGCTCCATACTCTCTGAGGATCTGGATTCGATCTCCAGTACCTCCCAAATGGGAGAAGGACTTGGCAATCCTTTCCCAAAGCAATTCCGAAACAATCAGCCATTGAAAACCCTATGAGGGTTGCTATGAGTTGGACCAAACTCAATAGCACCTAACAACAAGAACAACATTAAATATTAAGACAGTAGAGATTTTTCCACTATTCTAGCTGGAAATAGCTTTTCTTTCTTCTCTTACTGCTCTTCAAATAACTTCAGGTGAGATAGGATAATATTCTAGTTACAGTGGAATAACTTCAGACACAAGTGTGCCAATGTCTGCATACCTCATGAAAAGGCCAGTAAAGAGTGTGTTAGGTTGCTACTGTGTGTTCTCTCCCTCAGTCCTCTAAGTTATGATGCAAAAATCAGCAGAAATTTGTACTCAAAGAAGCACTGGGTTTGCACATTTTCAAAGGACATGTTGGAAAAAGTGAAGTGGTACATCCAACCTTAGTAACTGTATGTGACAGGTTTGAACGTTTGGTGCAGTCAGTTAGGTATGAGCTATGGTATAGAGAAGGTGTTTTACAGGGTCCCTGAAATGTGTATGAAGAACAACACTCCTGGTACAGCAATTTCTGTCAAGTAAGCATGGGGTGCCCTCATCCACACCGTGTATCTGGTACCATGCAACTTTCAGTTCTTCCTCAAAGCCAAAATGACCATGAAAGGTAAACATTTTGAATCAATTCAGGACATGGAGGCAGCTATGATACCACAGCTAAAGACACTTATGACAGAGGACTTCCAAATCTGCTCCAAAAACTGGCAAGAATGATGGGATAAGTGTGCTCAAAGCCAGGGACAACATCTTGAAGGAGATTAATGGTAATGTGTCTTCTACTGTAATCATTTTTTAATTTACACACACACAATGGTTTTGGATTACTCCTTGTATGTACCCCACGTGTCTGTCACCTTGTGGTGTGGGGGCTTGCATGTTGCTGTAATGCCCAAAGCTACACCACCAATATTTTCAGAACCAGCAAGGCCATCCACAGTGGACAGGTTTCAGTTGAGCTTCCAGACTAAGACAGACTAGGGAGAAGAACCCGTCAGCCCATTCCTGAAACAATTAGCCATTGAAAACCCTATGAATAGCAGAGAAGCACTGTCAAATATAATGCCAGAAACTGAGTCTCCCAGGCTGGAAGACATTCAAGAGACGACTGGGGAATAGTTGCCTTCTCAAAGTAGAGTTGACCCTAATGACATTAATGGAGTAAAGTCCCTGGGACCTCCATTTGCTGATGTGGCAAGACTCAAAAATCAGAAGAAACACAGTGCCTGCAACAATGGGCTCAAACCTAAAAGAGATCATGTGCAAGACACACTGTTGGTTAGTGTTTTGTTCTGTTCATTGGGTCATTATGAGTTGGATATGACTCCATGGCACCCAACAACAACCTTGTACATGGTTTTCAAGCTATTTTATGTGGAGACCAATCTTCCTTATTTTAATGCAAATGCTCTTAATAAGCATGAACAAATACTGTATGTTTGTCATTGGGATAATAGAGGATTCACAAATTCAGTTTTTGTGCTGAGCCTAATTTAAATTTTATTGTAGTGTCAGACATAAATATGAAGGTATTTGAGTTTTAATCAAACAGCAAAGAGAGCTCTAGAATATTCAGAATGAAATCCTTTTATTGGTCAAATTACTCATTGTTCTACAAGGACTACAGTTTCCCATTAATAATAATTTTCCTGGAGAAAAGACTACTTTTTATTCATTGATTTTTCTTTTTTCTATTGTATAATTATTATATAATCAAATATATATCTCTTAAGTGTTTGTTTCAATGATTTTTCCCAATTGTGTTCACCATTGTACCACCATTCCAAACAAAATAGAGAACATTTCCATCACTCCTGGAAAGTGTCCACCTGTCTTTTCCTACTCAATTTCGTCTCCCCTCTTCCTTCCTGTGACCAGTCTCTGATTTCATTATCTGTAGTTTGTCTTACTCTCCTGAAATTTGTTATAAATGCAAATGTTTCATGTACATTCTTTTGTGTTTTGCTTCTTTTGCCCAGTATAAGACTTTAGCATTTGCCCATGTTGTTATTTGTATATTATTTTTTATTGCTGAGTATATTATTTTTTATTACTGAGTAGTATTCTATTGTGAGAACATGCCAGTTTTTGCTTATTTGTTCTCTTCTTGGTAGGCATTTCAATTACTTCCAGTTTTAACTATTACAAACAAGGTAGATGTATTCATTCTTGTAGAACTCTTTTGGTGGACATGTTTCCATTTCTCTGAGATAAATATGTAGAAGTGAAATCTTGGATCATAGAACCAAAAATATGGTGTGACCAAAAATATGGTGAATGTTTCCATTTAAATATTATTATGGTAAAAGACACATTGCCATTAATCCCCCTCACAATACTTCCTCTGGGTTTGAACACACTTGTCCCATGTTGCTACTTTCTGAAGCAGTTCTGGAGTCCTCTTTCATGACTGTCTTTAGTTTTACCCTCCATCATGACAACAGTCCATGTCACATATCACTTCTGGTATAGCACTTTCTGTCAAATAAAAACATTGCAGTGTGTCCTCATCCACCCTTTCCTCTGCTCTGTATCTGACACCCTGTGACTTTTGGCTCTTCCTCAAAGTCAAAAAGACCATAAAACATAAATGTTTTTGATTCAGGACATGGAGGCAGCCATAACAGTGCAACTAAAGACATATAGGAAAGAGGACTTCCAGAACTGTTTCAGAAAGTGGCAACACTGCTGGGATAAGGTGTTTGAAGCTGGGGGGAGGATTTGAGGGGGATTAATGGCAATGTTTTTTATTGTAGTAAGGTTTTTTATTTAAACATATATGCTATATTTTGATCACACCTCATATATGTATATGTGTATGTATATATTTGTTGTTATTAGGTGCCATTGAGTTGGGTCTGACTCATGGTGACCCTCAGAGGCTTTTCAATGGCTGCTTGTTTTGGGATTGCTGCAGGAGTGGATTGCCATGTCCTTCTCCTGTTTTTGCGGTGCTGGGGATCGAACCCTGGTTCTCAGAGAGTGTGGAACAGGTGCTCTACCAACTGAGCTACACCCTAGCCTTGTATATATTTATATATTCTAAAAAGAGAAAACCAGTTTCCCAAAGTGGTTATATCATTTTATATACCAGTTAACAGAGAATAAGAGTTCTAGTTGCTTCCCATATTTGATATTTGTTGTTATTATTTTTTAAAAATTCAGCCATTGTAGAAATTGTGATGTACCATCTCCTTATGGTTTCAAATTGCTTTTTGCTGATGACCAATGATTTTGAAATCCTCTCACATGAACCTAATGGCTATGTATTTATTTTATTTTAAAGAGTATTTGATCAAGTCTTTTGTTCATTTAAAAAATTGAGTTGTTCATCATTTCTTCGCTGACTTTTCTTTCTTCATTGAATTGGCTTGGCACCTTGATGGAAAATTAATGTACTCTAGATTGAGCCAATTTCTGGACTTTATTCTGTTCCATTGTTCTCTTTGTCCATTCCTTTGCCAGTAACACACCCTACTCTCTTGATTATTGTGTTTCATTAAGGAGTCTTGAAATCGGACAGAGTAAGTTCTGCAAATTTGTCCTTTTTTCTCAAGATTGTTCAGGCTATTTTTAGATAATTTATTTTTCCCATGTATACTTTATAGTCAGCTTATCATTTTTTATACAATAATCTGCTGTAATGATGTTGGATGATAATGTCGAATATAGATCAGTTTGAGAAGAATTAACATCTTAAAAATATGAAGTCTCCCAATGGATGAACACAATGTATCCCTCCATCAATTTTGGTGTCCTTTGATTTTTTTTAGCAATGCTTTATAATTTTTATCCTAGATGTTTTGCATATTTTCACTCCATTTTCCCCAGGTACTTAATGTTATTGATGTTATTGTAAATTTAATTTTCTAAATTCAATTAAAAAATTTGTTTTGCTAACATAAAAAACGATTTTCACATATGGCCCTGCTAACCTGCAATTTTTCTAAATCTATTTATTCTAAAATCAACAATTATAATTGTGTCTTTGTGTGTTTTCCTTTAATTGTAACAATTTAAATGCATATCTTTGAAAAGTTGTTATTAGGTGTATATATATTTAATATTGTTAGGTTATGTTTAAAATTGATTATTTTATCTTTATGAAAATTCCCTATTTTTCTTAGTAATACTTTTTTTTTTTGAAATCTGTTTACATTAATAGAATCAGTTCAATTTTCTTATGGTTAGTGTTAGCATGATTTTTTTTTCTGCCCTTTCCCTTTATTCTGTCTTTGTTTTGTAAGTCTTTCTTTTAATGTAACATAGTTTGGCCATGGATTTCTCCCTAGCTTGGCAATCGTTTTTGGAGTGTTTATTTTGTTTATATTTACTGTAATTATTGATGGGTTAAATCGCTCATCTTGATTTTACATGGTTGTTCTGGGCATTACAATTGTTGTTGTTGTTAGGTGCCGTTGAGTCGGTATCCGACTCATAGGGACCCTCATAGGGTTTTCAATGGCTGACTGTTTCGGGATTGCCTTGGGGGTGGATTGCCAAGTCTTTCTCCCATTTTTGCGGTGCTGGGAATTGAACTCGGGACCTCAGAGACTGCAGAGCAGCGCTCTACCAACTGAGCTAAATCCAAGACCAGGCATTACAATAGTGATCGGTAAGTTAGTAAGCAGCAATGATATTTTAATACTTTATGTTCTTTGTGTCAATGTTGTTGTTGTTGTTATTGTTAGGTGCGATTGGGTAGAATCCAACTCATATCGATCCTCATAGAGTTTTCAATGGCTGTTTTCGGGATTGCTTTTGGTATTGATTGCCATGTCCTTCTCCCATTTTTGTGGTGCTAGGGACGGAACCTGGGTCCTCATAGTGCAAAGCAGTGCTCTACCAACTGAGCTAAATCCCAGCCCTTGTGTT
Source organism: Pedetes capensis (assembly GCA_007922755.1). Lineage (NCBI taxonomy): Eukaryota > Metazoa > Chordata > Mammalia > Rodentia > Pedetidae > Pedetes > Pedetes capensis. Next base: position 7,538 of record VMDO01037045.1, read on the forward strand.
AATGTAGTTAACTTTACTCTCCTCCTACCCTTTATGTTCTTGTGTTTTATATTTTGCTGCTATTTATTCTACAACTCCATAGTACGTTGTTTTTATTTTTGCTTTGCACAGTCCATATTTAAATAAATCCAGAAATAATCATAGAACTATTATGTATGTATATATATAGATAAACATATATACATATACATACATTTACACACAAAAATGATTTTTTGTTTACACATATATTTGGATTCTCTGGTACTCTTCATTTTTTCCTGTAGTTCTAGAATTTTATCTGGTATCATTTTTCTTCAGCCTAAAGAAGTTTTAGTATTTGTGCAGGAAAGGAATGCTGTAGTACTGTCAACTTTTGTCTGTCTGAGGACATATTTATTTGCCTTCAATTTTGATGAGTATTTTAGTGGAATATGTAATTCTGGGCTCATTGTGTCTCCCTATCCCCTGCTTTATATATGTCATTCCCTTATCTTTTGGTTTCCATTGCTTCTGTTGAGTTGTGCATGATGAACAATATTATTGTCCTATTCTGTATGATATATGTTTGTTCCTGTTTAAAGATAGGCTGTTTGGTTTTGGTTCTCATAAGTTTGATTTTGATGTGCTTAAAAGTTTTGGTTTTGCTTGTTTATTTTTTCTTTTTGTATTTACCCTACTTAGGATTCAGTGAGTCATGTGAGTCTGTGGGTTTGACATTTTAAAATCAGATTTACAAAACTTACAGACATTGCTTCTAGTAGTTTGTCTTCCTTATTCCTTCCTTCCTTCTTACCTTGGCAGGTTAATTACATACATATTAGACTTTTTTTTCCCTTATGTTCTTTTATTTTTTCTGAGATAATTGGGGCATTGCATGTAGGGCCTTGCACATACTTGTAAGTGTTCTACCACTGAGCTTCACCTCCAGCTATTTTTAAAAAATTTTTATTTTGAGACAATACCTCATTAAGTTATGCAGGAAGCTTCTGGTCTCAAATTTGTGATCCTCCTGCCTCAGCTTCCTGAGTCACTGGGATTAGAGCCACTATCTCTGACTTAGGCTGTTTGATATTATCCCTTATATTTCAGATACAATGTTCTTTTTGATTTTAATTTTTAATTGATTTTTTATTTTATTTTATTTTTATTTTAATTGATTTTAATTTTTGTGTTTATTTTCTCCTTGTGTCTGCTTGGATATTTTTTATTTATCAGCCCTCAAGTACACTGACATTGTTATCTGCCATGTCCAGTGTTACATAACTCTCTCTAATGAATTTATAATTTCTTTTAGCATCCTTTCCACATGTAACATTTCCATTTAACTCTTTATACAGTTATCATGCCTTTGTTGAAACATCTCAACTCTTCACACTTGATATCTACCATTTTCACCATATTCTTTAACATATTTGTCATGGTTATTTTAAATTCTCTTTTGGATAACTTCATCATTTGAGCTATCTTTGGATTTGCTTTTATGGACTATTTTCTCTCTTGCCCACAGTTGGTATATTTTCCCTTTTGTCTGTCTGATAATTTTTATTGCTTACAAGATATTTTATATAATAGAATAATAGAAACTAACATACATAGTATTTGCTTCACTTTTATTCAAGCCATTGGAGCAGAGGCTGAGTCAATATGATGCTGTTGGCTTGTGATTATGCTCTATTTCAATATTAATGTAGTTAGCTTTGTATGTCTTCAAATTATTTGAAGATTGAAACAGGATTTTCCCTTTTACAAGGCTTGAAATCAGAGTATTGTTAACACTCCAGAGGTCTGGTTAGGCTTTAGAACTGAGCCACCAGCTTTTGGAACTGTGGGACAGCTCTCTCTAGTTTACATCTAGGTTGCCAGGTTTTGGAGTCTTGACACAGTTGGCTTTGCTTTCAAGTCCTGAGCTTTCTGAACCTTGGAAGACCTCTTTCAGACCTGTTATTCATCCCCCAGTCTTTGGACAGCTGTGTCTCTCTATTCCTTGAAGACACAGAGTGTGTTGATGAAGTTTTTGTGTAGCTTTTCCAACTAGCCATCCGTCTGGTAACTGAAAGTCAGATTGTAATTCTGCATGTGCATGTGTATGTGTAACCTCTCTGATCCCCCACCCCAACTTCCCTCAGATGATAACATTCTCTCTTCTTGCATCCCTGTTCCAATGCAACCTCCTCTGAGGAAGACTGGCACCTGAGAGTGGCCATGCATACCACAACAGGGCTCTCCTACCTCTCATGCTTTGCCACCACCTACCTCCTTCCTACACTTCCTACACTTGGGGAATATCCATGGACAAGAATTGGCACGTGGGTGCAGTTTTTCCCTATTTATTATAATTTTGGCTATAGGTTTGTCCTATATAGCTTTTATAATGTTGAGGAATGTCCCTTCTATTCCCAGTTTCTTCAGAGGAAGGATGTTGAACTTCGTCAAAGGCCTTTTCTGCATCTATTGACATGATGATGTGATTTCTGTGTCTGAGTCTATTTATGTGCTGTGTTACATTTGTTGTTGTTGTTAGGTGACACTGAGTTAGGCCCGACAGGTCCAATAGTGACCCTATTTACAACAGAATAAAACACTACCCAACACTGCCATACCCAGTACTATTGTCAGTGCATCTCTGCTATTTATAGGGTTTTTGATGGCTGATAGTTTCAGGAGTGGGCTGCCAGGTCTTTCTCCCAAGCCTACAGCACTCAGTATTCCCAGGCAGTTTCCCATCCAAGGATGAACCAGGATGGATCCTGCATGGCTTCTAAGATCAGATGGGATTGGATGCCAGGGTAGTATGGCTGTAGGTGTATTACATTTATTGATTTATATATGTTGAAGCAACCTTACATTGGTGGAATAAACCCTACTTAATCATGGGATATGATTTTTTTAATGTGCTGGTGTATTCAATTTGCAAGTATTTTGTTGACAATTTTTACATCTATTTAATCAGAGAAATTGGTCTATTTTTTGTTTATTGTGTTCTTATCTGGTTTTGGTATCGGGGTAATACTGACTTCATAGAATGAGTTTGGGAGTATTTCTTTCTATTCTATTTTATGGAGTAGTTTAGAGAGGATAGATATTCTTTAAAAAAAGACTTGGTAGAATTTGGCTTGAGCCTGTGAGGACCTGTGCTTTTATTTTGTTGCGAGACTGTATTAATGCCTCAAGTTCCTCACCTGTTGTCGTTCTGTTTAAGTTATTTGTATCCTCTTAATTTTGGTAGTTCATATGTATTAAGGAATCTATCCATTTCTTCTGTATTTTTCTCTTTTGTGGGGTGTACAAGTTCTTGAAGTCATCTCTGATGACTCTCTGTGGATCATTGGCATATCTTGTAATGATGACGCCCTTTCATTCTCAATTTTATTAATTTGGATCTTCTTTCTCTTTCTTTTCATTAGTTTGGCTAAAGATTTGTCAATCTTGTTTACCATTTCAACGTGCTCTTTGATTCTTTATATTGTCTTTCTAGTTTCTATTTTACTGATTTCTGCCTTGATCTTATTTCTTTGTGCCTACTAGTTTTCAGTTTGAATTGTTTTTTTCTAATGCCTTAAGGTGCACCAATATGTTATTTATTTGAGCTTACTCTGATTTTAAATATACTCACTCATATCTATAAATTTCCCTTATAGTACTACTTTTGCTATATCCTAAAGGCTCTAGAGTATTGTTTTTATTTTTATTTGATTCTAGGAATTTTAAGTTTTCTCTCTAATTTCTTCAGTGACTCACTGATTATCCAAAAGTGTGTTGTTCATTTGCAATTGTATTTGTAACATTTTTGTAGTTTCTCTTGCTATTGATTTCTAGTTTTATTCCATTGTGATCTATTAGGATATAAGGAATGATTTTGATTTGTTTATATTTGTTAATACTTATTTTGTACCTACAATGAGGTTTGTTTTAGAAAGAGTTCCACTGATACTGAGAAGAAAGTATATTCTGCATTTGTTGGATGAAATGTTCTATAGAAGTCTGCTATAGAAGTCTGTTGATTTTTTGTTGTTGTTGATTTTTTTGTTGTTGTTTTTCGTTGTTTGGATGGTCTATTGATGACAGTGAGGTATTGAGAGTTTTTATGGTCTGTTGATGAGAGTGAGGTATTGAACTCACCTTTTATTGCATCAGGACCTTTATAGCCAATTCATGTTATGAAATTAGGTGTGGCATTGTTTGGTGCAAAAATATTTACATTTATTATGTCATCTTGATTGATTGTTCCCTTTATTAAGGTTTAGTGACCTCCTTTGTCTCTTTTGATTAATCTTAAGCTGATGTTTACTTTGTCTGCTATCAGTATAGCAACCCCTGCTTTTTGGCTTCCCTATTCTTGGCAAATCTTTTTCTATCCTTTCATTTCCAGTCTGTATATATCTTTTCCAGTGAGATATGTCTCTTGAAGACAATAAATAGTTGGGTCTTGATTTTTAAATCCAGTCAGCTAGTCTGTCTTTTCAGTGCAGCATTGAGATCATTTATATGTAGGATTATTATTGAGAGGAATTTTTTGTGTGTGATTTTATTGCTTGTTTTTGTCATTGGTAGGATTGTTGCTTGTTCTTTTCTTTCTCCTCTGGTCATATTAGAGGTTTTCTGGCTTACTAAGTTGAACATACTTCTACCACAACTTTCATTTGTTCATATGTTTCTCTCATAGGAATTATTCTCTCCTGGGTTTTCATGTTTCTGTCTATATTTCTTTTTCCTTTCTATGTGGTATGCTTTTAAATATCTTCTGTAGCAATGGTTTAGTGGTCATGAGTTGATCAAATTTGTGGTTGTCTTGGAATGTCTTTATTTCTCCATTGATTTTTAAAGGAAAGCTTTGCTGGTTATACTAATCTTGGTTAGAGGTTATTAACCTTCAGGGCTTGCAATATGTCAGTCTATGCTTTTTTGGCTTTTAGAGTGACTGCTGAGAGGTCTGATATAATTTTAATGGGCTTGTCTCTATACGTGAGTTGGCGTTTTTCTCTAGAAGCTTTTAAGAATGGCTTCTTTGCTTTCTAGTCTTAACATTCTTAACCATAATATGATGTGAAGGAATCTTTCCTGGTAGCATCTGTTTGGGATTCTAAATGCTGCTTGTGTTTGGTTGTCCATTCCTTCCCCTAGCTTTGGAAGGTTTTCTGCTATTATTTCATTAAGTTTTTCTTTACTTCTAGATTTAGAAACAGTTCTTTCTCCTACCCCTGTATTCTTTGGTTTTATATCCTTATCTTATTCCAGAGCTCTTGGAAGTTGTTATTTGTTTTGGTTTTCTGTATTGGTGTCTGAATGAAAAATTTATTTGACCTTATCTTATGTCCCAGATATTCTTTCTTCTGGTTGACCTAGTCTACTGGAATTACTTTATGCTTTTATTTAGTTTACTATGTTTTTCACTTCCAGAATTTTTCAAGATTTTAATATCTTTGCTGAAGCTTTCTTCCATTTTACTGACTTTTCTATCTAGTACTTCAATTGATTTCCTCATTTCATCTATCTGCTTGTTTATACTTTCTTTGAGATATCATTTTTATAAGTAGGCTTTTGAATTCTTTGGGATTTACAGCATTTCAGCATCTTTGGCTTTAGTTGATGTAGAATTATATGCTCTTTTGGGGGAGTCATCTCATCTTGCTTTTTCATATTTGAGTTTCTATGTTAGATTTTCTCATCTCTTGGGATGGTTGTTTCCTCCCATTTTAATTGGAATCTTTTTAGTGTACACTTTTCTCTTAAGGGCTTTATCCCCAGTATCTCTTCAAGAACACAGTGTAAGCTGTTACTGCTGCAACAACTTCAACTAAAATCAGGTTTATAAGTAGAATTGAATTCAATTGAAACCAGCTATTACTTAACCAGGGCGGAGTCAAGATGGTGGACAGATAACACACACCTTCTGTTCTGGAGCAATAAGAAGCCTCGATTAGGGGTTTAAAAAAGCCAATTGAATAAATAGAAACAGAGATAATTTAGTTTGAGAGATAGAGAATGAAACTAGGCGTGCACTGAAATTAAGAATTAGGCTTCAGAGGAGCTACACAGTGGCCAGCAGCAGGACGCCACCATTTTGCCATCACACAGACAGAGGATAGAATCCCAGAGACTTGGAGGGGATTTCGCGCACACGCACCCACGGCCCGGACCCAACACGGAGTGCAACCTTGGCAGCACACTCTCACCACGCCTGCGGGACACAGACTGCAGATCCTAGGTGAGTCACCGCGAGGGGGCCCACAAACGCCCTCCATAGCGGCCGCGGAGCGAACGGGGAAGCTGGTGCCAGCGATCCGCGTCTAGAGCTAAGACGCGGCTCCCCTCCCTTCTGTTGCGGCGGGTCAGGCCTACAGTCGCAAACTCCACAGAAAATTGGGCACACATATGCCCGGATCCCAGGCACATCAGAGGTGAGCCCAAATCACCCCACTGTGCTGCGGAGAGGTCGGGGGCTTGTGGTGGCGGCTAAGTCGCGCGTGGCTGGGGAGCTCCTTTTCGGTGGAAACTGGCGGAGCAGTTCACCGCCAGTGGTGAAGTTCCGAGCGCGACTACAGCACAGGACAAGATGGCAGGATAGAATCCTGGAGACTCGGAGGGGACTTTGCCCACACACCCAGGGGAGCCAGACCCAACACAGCATGCAACCTTGACATCACACTGTTACCCTGCCCGCGGGACACAAACTGCAAGTTTTCTGGTGAGTCAGCACGGAATCACACCCTCCCTCCTGTTGTGGCGGTGGGAAACCAGTGCCAGCAGTACACATCCAGAGCTGAAACGCGGCTCCCTCTCTACTGTTGTGGCGGGACAGTCATGCAGACACAATCTCCACAGACATACGGGCACACATATGCCTGGACCCCAGACACACCAGAGGGGATCCTAAGTCATCCCACCGCACTGTGGAGAAAGGTGAGGTCTGCGGAGGAGGCTGAGCACCACGCGGACAGAGTGCTCCTTTCTGGCAGAGTCTTGTGGGACAATTAGACACAATAAGAACAGTTTCTAGCGCAATTGCTGTGCATGGCAGACCTACTACAGACTCTCTCTGGGGGGGTTGAATATCATCCCACCCACAAGAGGATTTGGTTCTCCCAAGTGGTCTCCCAAGTGGGCGGAAAGCTGTGCTGCGCCCCCAGCC
>VMDO01037046.1:0-14644 GCA_007922755.1 Pedetes capensis
CAGATCTCGGAAGCTAAGCAGGGTCGGGCCTGGTTAGTACCTGGATGGGAGACCGCCTGGGAACACCAGAAGCTGTAGGCTTGGGAGAAGGACCTGGCAACCCCCTCCCAAAAATCAATCTGTCATTGAAAACCCTATGAACAGCAGAGAAGCACTGACAATAGTGTTTCCCCTGTTGTACAGAGGGTCGCTATGAGTCAGATACCGACTCGACGGCACCTAACAACAACAACAACAAGCAAATTAAAACTATGTTTGTTTAAGGACTTATACACAAATGTTTACAGCGGCATTATGCATAATAGACCAAAGGAGAAACAACCCATATGCCCACCAACTGATGAATGGATTTGTACAAAATGTGCCAACCCATACAAAGAAATATTAATCCATAAAAAGGGCTGAGGTACTCATATACAGCATAACACGAGTAAGCCTTGAAGACATTATACTAAGTAAAAGTAGTCTGATAGGAACTACATGATGCCATTTATGTGAAATGTCCAGAGCAGGCAAATTCATAGAGACAGATGGTAAATTATTGGCTTTTAGGGAATGGGAAAGGGAAGTGGCGATTTAATGGATCTATATCCATCTTTTTAGAGTGATGAAAAGATTCTGGACTTAGGTAATGGTTATGGTGGGATAAAATTGCAAATATACTAAAAACCAATTAACTGTACATTTTCAAATGTTTTCTTCTCCCCTTATTGGTATATGTTGGTGGAGTACAGAGTAATACAGCCTTGGCTTTTTCCATTGTGCATCCTTTACGTCACCGTTAGTTATGCTTTCATCAGCTTACAAGGTTTAGGGAACCTTTGGACTAATATGTAGTAGAACTCCTATGCATGTTTGGGTTATGCTCATTTTTCCCATGTACCCAGGAAGTTGCATCGTTTACATTGAGATTATCTTCTCCCCCTGTACCCCTCTACATTGTTTCTCCTCCTCATCTCATTAAAATGGTTTAAATTGTATAATTTATGCTATGCAAATTTTATCTCAATTTAAAAATCTTTTACATCCTTTCATATGTGTTGTGTTTCATCTGACTTTCTATCAGTTGCTGAAATATTTCCACTATGATTTTCAGGCTGATCTAGTCCTTCTTTTAATTCTGGCCAACTCTGCTTTGTATATTTTGGGGTATAGTATTAGATACATAGAAATGTATGACTGTTATGAAGTCTTTTGTTGTTATTTGTAGTAGTTATGATCTATCCAGTTGGGAATACTCAATAAGGAAATAGAAGGGGAAATACAGGCTAGGTTCCTGTGAGCCTCATTTTTATTGACTGATCAACACATAATCTTGTTTTATGTATTTTCTATTTAAAATATGCCTTATTTAATACATTGTTGATTCATTAACATCGAACTCAGCCAATGGCATCAAAACTTACTCACACCTGAAACGCTTATCTCACCTGCCTGCTTTCTCCCAAAGGCAATGACAACTTCCGTGGACCTGGGGACACTTCAGCACTATTTTTGGAAGGCCCATTGAAATAACTGAATCACCAACCGAAAGCACAAATGCATAAGAACCGTGACGCTAAAGAGGGCTCGAGGAGAATTGTTTGCAGCACGGGGTCTGAAGCAGAAGGTACAATATCGCTATTTGACATAGTCTGGGAGCATGATCATCAAACACACAGTTTTCTGCCACTCTGTGCCTGTCCGTGAATGACCATAAAAGCTCCCGCACTATTGATTTTGGCGTTACAAATAAAGTTTTAGCAAGTTGGAAGATTTGCAAATATGGAAACCTCAAATAATGAGGATCAACTGTATGTTGCTGGCAACTTGGCTTTCTACCCTTCTGAAAGGTCACTTCAAGACAATATTATCTCCAGTAACCCTGAATAGCCCTAAAACTCCTAAACACACACATTCCACTTATAAAAACAGAATTGGGGCTGTGCATGGTGGTGCATGCCTATAATCCCAGAGACTTGAGAGGCAGAGGCAGGAGGATGGCAAGTTTGAGGCTAGAAGCAGCCTGTGTAACTTAATGAGAGCCTGTCTGAAGATAAAAACTAAAACAGACATCAGGCCCGGTGGCACACGCCTGTAATCCCAGCACCTTGGGAGGCAGAGGCAGGAGGAGAGACCAGAGGCGGTCTGCGTAATTTAGCAAGACCCTGTCTCAAAAAGTAAAAAAAAATGGGCTGAGGCTGCAGCTTAGTGGCACAGCACTTGCAAAGCATGCAAGTGCGAGGCTGTGGGTTCAACCTCCAGTACCGTAAAAAAATATATAAATTTAAAAAAATAAAAAAGAAATAAAAAAGAGGCTGGGGGGTGCAGCTCAGTGGTGGAGTGCTTGCAAAGTATGTGTGAGGCCCTGGGTTCAGTGCTCCAGTACCACAAAAATAAATAAATAAGTAAATAAATAGGAAATTGGAAATGTAACTGGTGCTGTTGGCCCTGTTTCTGCCTGAGGAGCAAGCATTTTTTAAAAATGATGGCTGCGCTGGGCACGGTGGCGCACACCTGTCATCCCAGCTGCTCGGGAGGCAGAGGCAGGTGGATCGCAAGTTCGAGACTACAGGCAGTCTGCATAACTTAGCGAGACCCTGTCTCAAAAAGTAAAAAAAAAAAAAAAAAAAAAACTGTCTGGGAGTGCAGCTCAGTGGTCCAGCACTTGCAGAGCATGCAGGCGCAGGCCCTGGGTTCAACCCCTAGTACCGCAAAAAAAAAAAAAAAAAAAAAAAATGATGGCTATGTACACATTCCTGGTGCATACTTACTAGTGCTGTAACACATTATCATGAACTCGGTGGCTTAAAACAATGGAAGTTTATTCCCTTACCATTCTGGTGGCCAGAAGTCCAATCACCAAGGTACTGCAAGGCCACAGTCAGACGCCCTTGGGAAAATCCTTTCTTTGCTTTTCCGGCTTTTAGTGGCTGCCAGCACTCTTTAGTCTCGTGGGCGCGTCATTCCAGTCCCTGCCTCTGTGGTCACGTCTCCTTCTCTTCGCTCTGAGGTCACATTGGGCCCACGAGGGTAACTCAACAAGATTCCAGCATTTGAAGACCCTTCACTTAATCACATCTACAGACACTTTTCTTTCTTTTTTTTTTTTACCATAACAAGCAATAGGTACAGGTCGCGGGAATCAGGTCCTGAGTGACATCTTAGAGAGATGTCTTGGAGTCTACCACGCCCAGTCTTGTGTGGTCCTGCGCTCTGTGGGCAGGAAGCCCTCGCTCAGAGTCCCAGCCCAGTTTGCTCCCTGAGTTGGGCCATGGGTCACGGTCCAATTGGGCCTGAGCAGGGTCTAGCCCTCCTGGAGGTGAAGTAACACATCTTACTGGTTGCTTGGCTTTTTGTTTGTTTTTGTTTGAGACAGGATCTTGTTATGTAGCCCAGGCTGGCCATGAACTTGCGATCCGCCTGCCTCAGCCTCCCGAGTACTGGGATTTCAGGTGTGCGCCACCACGCCTGGACCCAGGAACACACTTTAGCGACCAGGAGCCAAGAGGTTGGGCTCTGTTCCCAGCTCTGCAGTGTCTCCTGGTCCCCCAGGACCCCCTTCCTTGTTTCTGCAGTGCATTCAATGGCATCAGCCCTTCCTCGGCCAGCCATCACGGAGCGGCTGCAGGTGCGCGTGTAAACTGAAACGCACTCCTTGTGGAAGGCTGAGCCAACCCCTCTGCCCCGGAAAACCTGGCGCTGGCACTTTATAAAGAAACGAGCCTCCGGCCCACGGCTTTGGTGGCAGGGAAGTTCAGGATCTGTCGAGGGCCTCGTGTTGCTGGGGGCGTTTTCAGGAGTCTGAGGGCAGCACGGGGGAAGACAGAGCAGGCTTGCCAGCTTCCATCTCTCTCCGCCCACAATGCTGGGAATGCCCTCATGAGGTCCCACCCTCAAGGCCTCACCTAATCCAAATCACCTCCCTAAGGCCTCACCTGGTCCCACCTTTTTTTTTTTTTTTTTTTTTTGCGGCACTGGGGGTTGAACCCAGGGACTTGCACTTGCGTGCTTGGCAAGTGCTCCACCACTGAGCTGCACCCCCAACCCATTTCTTTACTTGTTTTTGAGACAGGGTCTCGCCAAATTGTGCCGATTGCCTCTGGTCTTGAACTTGTGATCCTCCTGCCTCTGCCTCCTGTGCCACCCGGATGACAGGCGTAAATCCACCGTGCCCAACCTGGTCCCACCTCTCTTATTTATTTATTTATTTATTTATTTATTTATTTATTTGTGGTACTGGGGGTTGAACCCAGGGCCTCACCACTGAGCTGCATCCCCAGCCCATTTTCTTACTTTTTGAGACAGGGTCCCACTAAGTGACACAGACTGCCTCTGGTCTCGAACTTGCGATCCTCCTGCGTCCACCTCCCAAGCCACTGGGATTAGAGGCGTGTGCCACTGCTCCTGGTGGGTCCCACTGTTGGGAGCCATAGGCCCGACATGAGCTAAAGGCAATGCCTGCATAAATGGCCATGTGACAGACTGACCATAACAGAGAGCTCTGTTGCCTGTGGAGTAAGAAATCAGCACATCAAGAGGCCTTGGTTCCCTCATTGTCTCTTTAGGATTACTCTGTTTCTGCAATGCTAAGTTGATTGTTAACTTTTTGACTGCAGTTACCTTGTGAGCTGTCTTTTGTATCTCCCTGAGTTACTATATAAACACGAGTTTAGAGAATAAAGTTTTGCTCAAGACCGTCAGTCTTGGCCTCTTCGCCTCCTTCATCCTCTGCTTTCCCCTTCACCCGGCTGGACCTCGGTATCCCACCTCTTAATGCCTCACAGTGGGGATTCAATTTCAACAAGAGATTTGGTAGAGACAGTCAAACCATGGCAAGCTGATTTCACTTACGGGACTGTTTTTTCTGATTTTGCTGCGTTGACGGCCTGTCCACACAGGTGTGGCCAATGAATATCAACTGACCATCTAGTTTATACCAGTCTTCCTGCTGGGGATGGCGCCGGCCTCAGCCAGCCATGAGCTTCCAGCTGAAATAGAGGGGGTATAACACAGCAAGGGGCGAAAGGAGGGCCCAGGACAAAAAGCCTTAATTGTATCTCAAACTATGCATGCAATTACAGGACTTGATTTTTGAGACAGGGTCTCCTAATGTAGCAGAAGCTGGCCTCAAACTTGCAATCCTCCTGCCACAGCCTCCCAAGTCCTGGGATTGTAGGTGTGGCCACTAGGCCTTGGTTGGTTCTCCATTGCAAAAGCAGGGCCTGGACTTTGTGTTCTGGCGGAAGCTTAGGTAGATGTTCCCTGGCTAGACGGTGTGTTAGAAAAGGGAACCTATTTTCTGAAGCTGGAATGTAAATTAATTTTGCCTTATCTTCTTTACATTCATTTAATTTTTTTATTAATACTCACTGTTTTAATGAAAATTAGCGTCAGAGGTACTACTATAGTTGTTCTTTTTAAAAATGTGCCAGGAGGCCTGGCATAGATGCCCACCTCCAGGGTGCCCAGGGCCTCCTCCCACTCCTGCGGGGGCCTCTCCTGCCCCACAGCGTCCCAGCGGAGGGTGAGGGGCACCGGCACACCGCAGTGTGTTCCGAGATGGAGGAGTGCCAGGTCCAGTTCCGCTCATGATGGGTAAACTGAGTCCCCACATGAGGAAGGGTACCTTTAAAGGGCATCAGAGGGAACGTCCACCGAAAGGGGAGGAGTACCTCAAAGCCTTCGGAGGGAAAGTCTGCCGAAAGGGGAAGAGCACCTCCAAAAGAAGGTCTCTTCAGGGAAAAGGACTTGGAATCTCATCTTTTCTTTTTCCTAAATTTGAATTGGTCACTATTTTCTTCATATTGTGGATTTCTGGGAAAATTAATGGAAAACAAGTAATGAATGTAAATATATAATCTTCTAAATCTGTGAGCATTCATATTGTGGATTCCTGGGAAAATTAATGAAAAACAAATAATAGATGTAAATATATAATCCTCTGATTCTGTGAGCAGTGCTAATTCAGAGCAGGAGTTAAGAAAACTCCCTAACAGGCCTGCAACAGGAAAATTCTTGAATGACTGCCAACAGCGTGAACTCCTTGAGCCAACACAGACTAAAGTTTTTGTACCAGCAGCCCTCCAATAAGCAAAACAATCTAATAAGTTAAAATATCCATTTTTCATAGTGTGGACTCAATGGGGTGACACACACATAAATAATTAAATAATAAAACCACAAAAAACCATACATATATAGACCTGTTCCCACAGTCCAAAAGCCTCCTTGACAATTTTAACACAGAGAGGCACTTATCTATCCAAAGGCAGACCTTGGTTCCCAGCTAGAGAAAAAGAGGAAAGGCTGCTGTTCTGGTCAGCCTGACCCTCCACTGCTATTATGACTGCCAGATGTATGTAAAACTGCACGTATTCTTACTACTTACATGACCTAAGCCTAAAAAGACTGTATAAAAAATGAGCTATCCAAACAATAATCGGAACAGATCCACATTGCCTCTGAGCTGCTGTGTTCTGTTACCCACCGCTGACTCCTCACCCACCTTCGGGAAACCCGTGGGTCTTAGGCTGGAGTCACAGACTGTGGCAGAGGAGCCTCCCCAGTCCTCCCATGCACGACTTCTGCCTCCAGAGGTCCCTGTGCTGTGTCCTGAGCATTCCTTTGCTTCTCTGCACAGCCAGTCCCTTGGTTGTTCATGTGACCCGTCCTGTACACAGGTCCTGTCCTTGTGGCTTCCTCCCCCGTTGGTAACACTCCTCCCTCTGCCTCCCAGCCCCCACCCAGCACGGCTCTGCCTGGCCTTGAGAGGTGGGACGCAGCCCTCCACGTCGGCTGTGCCCTCTGCCACGGGCCGAGTATCTATCTCCCCTCGCCTTCCCTGCTCAGTCCTCCCACCTCCCTGGCGCGGTGGCGGGCAGAGGCCCCTCTTCCACCAGGTCTCCCCCCAGCAGCCTCCACCCCACCCCTACTGTGGTGATGGGTCTGGGCCCCACCCCAGCCCCCTTGCCCGTGTCCTCCAGGGAGGCTGAAGACAAGGGCACACAGCGGCCAGCCTGCGCCCTCCGGCCTCCCTAGAGCCTCCCGCACCCCTTTCACTGCTCCCTAGAAGCGTGGCACAGCACGCCACTGCCGGGAGCCAAGACACCCCGATGAAAAGGTGCAGGGTGTGGTGAAAATAGCAGATGTTGAGCCACAGGGCATTGTGACCTTTGAATTGAAATTACCATCTGAAAGCGGTTGTCAGGGTTACTGGAGGAGCTGAAGAATCCCCTGGCCCTTGTGACGTTTTTGCCCCTCCCCTCCCCCTCCATGTGTATTTAGGCTACAGCAAAACATTAAAGACTTTGGAGCGTGATCAGACAGCCTGTCTTGCTCTCCTCCTTCGCGTCTCTTGTCTCTCTCTCACTCACTCGCCCCCTGCTCTAGGTCCCTGTTGCACAGCCCCGCGGGCCGCGCACTCCGCTTTGAAAGTCTTTTTCTTGTTCTCCGTGCCTCCCCAGACTCCTTCAGGCCTTCCCATGGTATGGCTCGGCTGTCTGACCCGTCTCCTGGGCCTGAGAGTGGAGGGGAAATGGGATGGCTGGGGCCATATTGGAGTTTTCATTCAATAAATCCAATGGGAAAAAAAATACCATCCTGGCATAGACGGTCAGTAGACACTCATTGACCATGCCTGTGTGGACAGACTGCCAACGCAGAAACGTAAGAAAAATCAATGCCTTCAGTAAAATCAGCTTGTGATGTGAATGGTGGTACACTTCTTTAATGTCCCAGCACTCAGGAGCCAGGAAGATCATACGTCAAGGCCAGCCTGGGCTACCCAGTGAGCCCCTGTCCCCCCCCCCCCAAAAAAAATGTTTCTGTTCTTGCGAAAAAACTAAATTTAGAAACTATAAACTACAGATGAACAAGAAAACAAAAGCAATCAATAATCTTAATGCCCATTTATGAATACTGTAGTGTTTGCTCTTTTGTGTACTAGTATATGCATATGTATGTAATTATAATTGAAAAGGATGTTTTAACTAAATTCTTATTAATATATCAGGGGCATCTTTGCAAAGATTTGCTTATCCCTGTTTTTCTTTTGAAATGGAGGCCTTGCCATGTTGTCCAGGCTGCCTTTGGACTCCTGGTCTCAAGCAATGCTCCCACTTCCACCTCTCAATTAGCTCAGTCTACAGGTTTGTGTCGGCCTGCAGCCATAGTCCTGTGACATCCAATCCCGTCAGATATCGGAAACTAAGCAGGGTTGGGCATGGTTAGTACTTGGATGGGAGATCTCCTGGGAACACCAGGTGCTATAGGCTTGGGAGACGGACCCGGTAACCCACTCCCAAAAGTCAATCCACCATTGAGAACCCTATGAACAGCAGAGAAGCACTGACAATAGTGTTTTGCCTGTTGTACACAGGGTCACTATGAGTCGGATACCGACTCGACGGCACCGAAAAACAACAACAGGTTTGTGCCACCATGCCCAGCTTACATATTGTTCTAAAATGTCACTTTTTGTAGCTGAATTGTATTATATGGAAATACTACTGTTTATGTCCATTCCTTGTTGTTGAACACTGAGCTGTTGCTGCTTCTTTTATCTTCATTCATTCATTCATTCATTTTTTGATACAGTGTCTCACTATGTTGCCTAGGTAGTTCTTCAGCTCCTGGGCTCAAGGGGACCTCCTGTCTTAGCCTCCTAAGTACTGGGACTATCGGTCCATGCCACCATGCCTGGCTCTGAGATTACTTCTCAATTTACATTTTTTCTCATCAAACAATAAATTCTTACAGAAGATATACACTGGGGCACAAAAAGTACCAGAGAAGGGTCAAAGTTAATTTTCATCAACAGCGTAAATTTACGTTAATTTTTCCTGTCAGTGTCTGACTTTCCTTCTTGGCTCATGTCAGTTCAAAATGGCCGATATTAACTGTCCTAGAAAATGAGTTAAATCTTATTCAATTGGATCATAAAAATTTCACTGAGGCTAACGAGAGTACAAAGGGTCCTCTAATGTAAAAATAAGTTTGCTTTCTTTTGTTATTTGGCTTGCTTTGCATTTCCACACTGGACAACAGTTTCATAAGTACCAACAATGCTTGGAGCCCAACAATGCGGGGAGCCCAATCAGACTTCTATTTCTGCGGAGATTCTAGATTTTTTGTTTGTAGATAATGTGTAGGATTCTTTGTGGACAAGCTCAGTTTCTTATTCTGTAACATGAGGAATTACCGATGATGTCCATGGTTTACTGTAGAAAGAAGGCCTTTGCAAAACTGGCCCATCCCACCTTTTTGATCACTTGCTAAGTGCAGCCACTGACTTTACTGAGCAGAATCCAGGAAGAATCTGAACTATTCTGGGCTGAAGGTCCCCAGCAGGTTTAAAGGCTGAATGTTAATGAGAGCCCAAGTAAGGGACCCTAGCTCTTCTCCAAGGTCCAGAGAACAGAAGAGACAATGAGTTCTCTTTTTCTATTTAACATACTATGTTGGACATGGGTTGTTGTTGTTGTTGTTGTTGTTGTTGTTGTTGGGATTGCCAGGCCCTTCTCCCATTTTTGCGGGGCTGGGAATTGAACTTGGGGCCTCAGAGACTGCAGCACAGCGCTCTACCCACTGAGCTAAATCCCAGCCCTTAATTCTGGCTTTTAGCCATGTGTAAATAATGAGGTCTTGAGTAAATTTAAATATGTGTGTACTAAACAGTGACTTAGTCAATTTTCTGTTTCCTTTTTTTTTTTTTTTTTTTTGTGGTACTGGGGGTTGAACCCAGGGCCTCAACCTTGCATGCTTTGCAAGTGCTGGACCACTGAGTCTCACCTCCCAGCCCATTTTTTCACTTTTTGAGACAGGGTCTCACTAAGTTATGCAGACTGCCTTTGGTCCTGAACTTGCGATCCTCCTGCCTCTGCCTCCGGAGCCGCTGGGATGACAAGCATGTGCCCTGCTCAATTTTGTTTCTTTTCTTTCTCTCCCGCCCCCCCCACCCCGCGGTACTGGGGGTTGAACCCAGGGCCTCGTACCTGCATACTTTGCAAGTGCTGGACCACCGAGCTGTGCCCCCAGCAGTTTTTCTTTTTTTTTTTTCTTTTTCTTTTTCTTTTTTTTTTTTTTTTTTTTTTTTTTTTTTACTTTTTGAGACAGGGTCTCGCTAAGTCACACAGGCTGCTTCTGGTTTCAAATTTGTGGTCCTCCCACCTCCACCTCCTGAGCCGCTGGGATTACAGGCGTGTGCCACAGCGCCCGGCAATTTTGTGTTTCTAATAACACAATAATAGCATAGACTGGTAAGTTACAAGGAAAAGAGGTTTATTTGGGCTCAGAGTTTTGATGCAAGGTTCAAAAATCACATCTGTTGATGGCCTTTTAGCTGGCAGGGCCCCACGGTGGCACAAAGCCTCTCATGGCAAGCGATAAGGAGCACGTCTGTGTGCCTACTGGTCTCTCCCCCTTTTAAAGGCCCTAGGAGCCAATCATGATGCTCTACCCTAATGACTTTATCCAATCTTAGTCACCTCCCCAAAGCTCCATTTCTAAAAACTAGAGTTAGTTTAAGTTTCTACCCTCTCAATACCTCACATTGGGGATTACATTTCAACATTAATTTTGGAGAGGACAAAACCATTTTCAAACCTTAGCACACAGTAAAACTCACTTGCAACATTTCTGTTGCCATCCTCCTGCCTCTGCCTTTGGAGCCTCTGGGATGACAGCCATGCGCTACCATGCCCGGCTCAACTTTCTGTTTCACTGTTCCAGAGGTACCAGCTTGCCATTACGCAGTGTATACCGGTGGCAAGAACATTTGATGTTCGCCAGTTATCCTGCACACATGTCTGAACGGCCTTTCAGCTATGCAGGGAATAAATCTATTTCTGGCCAATGGGTAGTGAGTAGAAATGTTAAAGTGTAGACCAAAACATAGAAAAAGAATGCAAATTTGCCACGCACTCCACTCCCAAATGGTAACCATAGAAGCTATCTTGTTTTTCATGTTAAAGGTCATGCTAAAGATATTAGTGGGCTGGGATTTAGCTCAGTTGATAGAGCGCTGCTCTGCAGTCTCTGGGGTCCTGAGTTCGATTCCCAGCACTGCAAAATGGGAGAAGGATGTGGCAACCCACTCCCAAGGCAATCCTGAAACAGTCAGCCATTGAAAACCCTATGAGGGTTGCTATGAGTTGGACTTGACTCAATGGCACCTGGCAACAACAACAACAACAACAAAGATATTAGTAACCCCGCCTATACTGGGCAAAGATGGTTGTGCCACTCACTGGGGAATAGAGATCAGATCCCTCAAGTCACCTCCGGATCTGGACCATTGTTTATGGAACACAGATGGGGAAAGTTTGTGCATAAATATATATAAGTACAAGTGAGAATGGGAATGGGGTTATACAATCTTCTGGCTGGTTTTACCTAAATCATAGCTAGTTAATCTTTGGGCATTTCTTGGGATTGTATACAAGAAAAATAGAGCAAAGTTCTTCATGCATCTTTTTAAGTCTATGGGTAGGATTCATCTACCCCCATGTTAATTGCAGGGCAATTGTAAAGAAAGGTATACGTAGCCACAGTTGTCCTTACTGGCTATCTGTGGGAAATATACGGATCATAACATCAACTCTTCCTTAAGGAATATCTTGAGTAGATGGGACCCACCGCTGGAAACCTTTGGGAATGAGATAGATTCCCACATTACCAGTGGCTCCAGAAGAAAACTAATGGGAGTTATTTTTCTTCACTGCTGTTGGCCTGAACCTAGGGCCACGCATATACTTTGCAAGTTCTCTACCACTGAGATGCACTCTTAGCCCATTTTTTATTTTGAGACAGGGTCTCACTAAGTTATACAGGCTGCCTCTGGCCTCAAACTTATGATCCTTGTGCCTCCACCTCCCCAGTTGCTGGGATTACATGTGCACATCGTGCTAGTGGAAGAATCTTTTGACACTTCCGCCCACTATGTCAATACTTGGCACGAGTTCCTGCCCTGGTAGCCTTCTGGGAGCACTCAGAGATGGACTGTGTTCAAATGGGCTGCAAGTCTTGCTGACTGATGAATGGTGTCAGGTTGTAGAATTCCGACAGGCAACTATAACAAGTGGCTCTGCCAAACGATGTTGTTGTTAGGTGCCATCGAGTCGTGTCCGACTCATAGTGACCCTCATAGGGTTTTCAATGGCTGACTGTTTCGGGATTGCCTTGGGAGTGGATTGCCAGGCCCTTCTCCCATTTTTGCAGTGCTAGGAATTGAACTCGAGACCTCAGAGACTGCAGCGCAGCGCTCTACCAGCTGAGCCAAATCCCAGCCCCTGCCGAATGATACCCAGAACCAAAGCCAGAAGACAGGAAAAGCCTCTCTAGGAGTCACCAGACACTGCCATGGGAAAGGGTGCCTTGGGTCAGAAGCAACATTGCAAAATGGGTTTGCATTGGTTCCAAGGCTGTCACCAGAAATGGGAGGAGGCCTGAGAAAGCCCCTGGATGACATACCTTAAGGGAGGGTTGTTCTGGAACCCTTAGCCAATTACTGAAAATGACAACAGTAATATGATGAACCTAATGGACAGCCACTCTGTCCACATTCCAATGCATAGACTTCCAGTCCCCATTAAAGAGGCATTGTAGCCATTGGGGAAAGCCAGACCTAGTCCGTGAATGTGGGACAGGAAGGGTTAAGGACCAAGATGGAAGCAAAACTCTTCTGTGTGCACATCTAGAGGGTGTGTTATCATCCCCTGCCTGACACACGGCCTGATCTTCAGGTACACTTTGTCTCTGTGAAGCAGGCACTTAGTTCCAGTAATAGGGGAGTCGGCCATTCGCTTACACCACTGACACCAGAATCCAAGTTCTTGTCGCTGTCCCTGGTGCTGACTAAACACTAAAGGCTGCACTGACGCCTTTGTTGCTGTCCTTGCTACTGCCCAGGGGGTGTCTTCTTGTTTCTTGTTTCTTTTTTATGTTCAAGGAGACATGTAGGTTGAAAGGGTGGGCTTTTGAAACATAGATTAAAAATCAAGGATAAAAGCCAGGTGCAGTGGTGCACGCCTGTAATCCCAGCGGTTCGGGAGGCGGAGGCAGGAGGATTGCAGGTTCGAGACCAGAGTCAGTCTGCGTAACTTAGCGAGGCCCTGTCTCAAAAATAAAAAAATGGGATAAGGGTGCAGCTCAGTGGTCCAGAACTTGCAGAGCATGCAGGTGTGAGGCCCTAGGTTCAACCCCCAGTACCTAAAAAAAAAAAAAAAAAAAAAAAAAAAATTCAAGGATAAAAGTAATATTTTGACTCCTGCTGAGGTGTGTTACGGATTTAGGGTACAGGTCTATGTATCCCCATTCACACTGAAAATCAACACTTTCCTCTTGATCAATACTCCCAGAACAGATTCTGGGATTAAAGCAGAGAACAACTAGAGCTTCAGTTTATAGGTTATTAACCACAGCGGGGAAGTAGTGAAACTCTGACAATCTCTGGGATTAAATTTTTCCCAGGCTGGGGAATGTAGCTCAGTAGTAGGGCCCTTGTTTAGCATGCACAAGCCCCTGGATTAGAACACCAACACTGCAATAACCTGAATTTTTTTTTCTCCTTCTGGCTTCCCATATCCAAAGAATCAAGTGTCCTGTGAATTTTAATTTCTAAATCTGTCTTGGATTCACCCCCTCCTTGAAGTCTATAGTTTTGATCATCACCATTCTCACCATCACCACGTTCACTCTTGTACTTCTAATTACCATCACTTCTTGCAAGGCTCATCTTTTTAGGATCAAACTTCCAAAGTGGAATAACTACGCCAAACTATAGGTATGCTGTTTAAATATCTCATCAGGTATCTGTTCCAATTGGCAAGCCCTCCAAACGTAGAAGAGAGCACAAGCTCTAAGAGCAATACATTTATTCAAAAGAAAAGAAAAGAAATTGGTAGATCTTATTCTATTTAAACTATACCTCAATAAAAAGATTTTCAAATAGAACTACATAAAAATCCAAACAACAAAAGGTGATGCTAATGCACTAGCACGTGCCGTGAGGGGGTCAGCGTAGGTGGGGCTACGGATCAAACCTCTGAGGACCAATTCCCTGTCACCGATGGGGGATGGGACTCCTGCCCCACGTCAACCAAGCCTCCCAGGGGAGCCAGGCAGGCTTCCTGAGCGCGCAGCGAGGGAGCGAGGACCTCACGGACGCTGGCCTCTGCGTCTTCCGCCCACAGAGGCGCCGCGGACCCCGCGGAAAGGAGGCGCCAGGCGTCCCCGAGAACGCGAAAGACTGGGACGGGGACAGGCGAAGGGTCAGAAACAGCAGCTGCGTCTGCGCGCAGGTCGGGAAGGGGGGCTTCCGGGGCTGCGGGACCCGCGAGACGGGTGTGATGCAATCACGCCCGTCACTGCGTCGAAGGGCGGCTCCCGGGACGCGGGGACTGCAGCGGAGGCGCTCGGGACAGCAGCCCACCCCGGCCCGCGGCTGCTCAGCGCTCGGACAGCCGCTGCCACCACCTGCCCCCCGCCCAGGACGACCACCTGGTCACCAGCGGCCCCGTGAAACGCTCGGATCAGCCGGCGCCTCTGACGACCACCGCAGCCGCCGGTAACCCCTGACAACCGCCCCAGCCGCCGGTAACCCTTGACAACCACCGCAGCCGCCGGTAACCCCTGACAACCGCCCCAGCCGCCGGTAACCCTTGAC
>VMDO01037047.1:0-14646 GCA_007922755.1 Pedetes capensis
CACAACTAATTCAGTGATAACATGTCAAGTGACAAAAAGATAGCACTAATCTAGAAGATTAAAAATCAATAAAACTTACATGGCTGAGTAATACTAATAGTAGTGACACTCATTGGGACTCTGAGGAAAAATAATTGGGAGAACTGTATATACTCAGAAGAAGGCACCCAAACAAATTACTAGGGTTGTAATAGTCATCTGAAATAAGTTAAATGTTATGGTAGCAGTGCAGAAAGGCTTGAGATCAAGAATTTATTCTGTATTATTCACAAAGATGCTCTCATTTATAAATGTTGATCTAGAGATCTGAATCATACATATTACATAATCAAAACGGTAATTTAATAAAATCCAAGATTCTACCATCTTATCTATTTTCAGAATACTGAAAATGAGATTTTAATGCTGCTTTTTGTTGCTTCCTGTTTAACTGTGTTGGCTGTCCAAAGGAAGAGTTTTGCCAACACTTTAAAACTAAAAGAAAAATTGAAAAAGGTTGGATGAGTTTTCATTTTACAGATTTGTTGAATTGCAGTTTTAGGCTTCAAAAATGGTTTACTTAATCAAAATTTGCACATATGGAAACTATTTGAATAAGTTAAATATATTAATTTAATGTAATTATATTAAATTTTGACAAAGCAAAAATTTCTCAACTTAGAAAACGAAAGTTAAAATAATTTTTTAAACATGCTTAATTAACACAATAATTTTGATCTTTACAAAACCCTTTTAGGTAACATTTCTGTATTATTGAGAAAAATTTACATTGGTAATTTAAAGTACTTGATTAAAAACTCAACTCAATTTAAAATTTCTTATATGATAAATTCAAATATTACATTTATCAGTGAATAAAAAGGAAGAGTTGTTAAATTTAAAACACAAATACATTGTTGTTCATATTTAATTTAAAGTGTTTAAAAGATTTAGATTCTGCTCAGATAAAAATGAAGACATCTTTGAAATAGAGAAAAAAGTGATAGATACATTGTTTTCTATTTTCTATGTCCTACTCATGTGAACATAATATCTTATGAAGCATTTTTTATAAGACTGTGAAGAGATTATCATTTTAAAAATCTTGATTAGGATACATATATAGCCAACCACATCACAAAACTATATAAAAAGTTATACTAAAGCATGCTCCAGTATTTTACTTAAAAGTTTGAAAAAGTTTTATTTGGAAGTTGTATACAAATTCCATGTGTAATATCATCCTTACTATTTGTGATTTGCTTTTCTCTGTGCATTTATATAAGATGAAGGAAAAATTATGTATATATAAATTCATACATGTACACATTTTTTTCACCAAGACCCCTGTAGAAACCTACAAAATCCTCTCCAGTTTACCCTGGTGTGCTGTACAAATATAACTATTTGATATGTGACTGAGTATTAATAAATTTGGAAGCATTATCTAGGGAATTAGCTTTAACTGACTTTGGGTAAAGCACAATAAAGTAAATGAGAAATAAGCTCAGGATAACCCAAAAGTCAAGAATATTACCAAGGGAAAAAAATTGTTGATAATATCTTAATTTGCTTCCTGGTTTATAAGATTTAAAGAAGCTATGAGAGGAAACATGTTATATCCTTGGATGTTAAAGATCCTTCCAAAGGCGAGCATTCCAACATTCCTTGGATCCTTCTCTCAGTTTCTTTAAAGGGGCTCCCAATGTGCTAATGGTGGAAATGTGTACTGGGCATTTATTGTGGCTTCTCATAAAGACCACATTATAGATTGTCTAGAGTTGTGGTCAGTGACTAAACCTTGCATAACTTGAGAGAGTTTTGGTATTTGGGAAAATACCTTCAAAGCATCACTCTTCTGGGGACTATGGGAACAGGAAGGGAAGAAGCATATATATACTCTTAAAATAATGTACATCAATAAATCAACATTCATATTAAACTCCTCAACTGTACAGAGATACACATCAGAATTTCTGTTAACTGTAGAGACACAAAGAATCTTTTTTAAAAATATGCTATTTTAAAGTCCCATACAGAAATAAGTCTGAAGCTTTAAATATGTATTCCAATCACTCCTTTTTCTTAGGACTTTTTATCTCATGTACTGTTTGAGGATTTTCCAGGTTCAATATTGTGTGCATCAAATTACTCTAAAGACTTGTATGTTTCAGAGTGTCTGAAGAGACAAAATAAAACACTTTCCTTTTGATCTAAAACGGCATTTCCTATATAAAATCAAAAAGCCACAAGAAAGTTTCAAAACTCCCACAATTAATGTATTTAAAAGCTTGTACAGCCTAAAACTGAACATGATTTCCAGCAAAAGCTTTCCAAAGCTACTGGAAAAAGGCAGAGTTGAGAGGAATACCTACATGCCTACAAATAAAAGCGAAACTCTGAGCTGGATTGTGAATAATAGCCTAAGAGTTATTGAAGGCATGAGAATAACTTATAAAAAACCATTGTAAAGCATTTTATAAAATATTATTGCTGTGCAAATGTTAAATGATGACAAGAGAAGTTCTTTAGGGACTGGTAAAAAGCAAACACTATTGGAAGAGGAACTATAAGGAAAAAGTAAAGAAAACAGAATGGATATAAAGACCTCATAAATTTAGAAGAGAAAAAAAGCAATTTTTAGTGATAAAAGGAAAAGACTTACCAATTTAATGTCCAATTCCATTACAGTAAAGAGCTCATTTTTAATTTTAAGGGACTTCAACCCAAATGGAAGAGTCAAAATTAATCTATTAAATGTTTATAGAGATACTTTTTACACATATAAGCAAATATAAAAAATAGACTAATTGATTTTTACTATTTTGGGGGCCTTATAGTACAAGTGAATTATTTTTAGAGGAACACAAAGTAGCAAAGGCTCATCATTTTTGCATCGTCCTAATAAATACATGGGGCTGGGATTTAGCTCAGTTGGTAGAGTGCCACTCTGCAGTCTTTAAGGACCCAGGATTGATTCCCAGCACTGCAAAAATAGGAGAAGGACATGACTATCTACTCTGGAAGCAATCTGAAAACAATCAGCTATTGAAAATCCTATGAGGGTCCCTATGAGTCAAACACGACTCGACGGCATCTAACAACAACAACAATAAATACCTACCATGAAGCAGCCTATGTAAAAGACAGAAAGAAAAGATGTTCAGCAGTCTTCATACCCATTCATCAAAATCTTTGAAAAAGTGCTTTGATAATTAAAATTTGTTTTCTAAAAACCAAAATTTTACAGAATTAAAATAGTGATGATGATGAATACCCACTAGAGTATATTTAATTCCTCTGACTTTTCTTTTAGATATGAAATAATTTAATCTGCAAATTACCTGCTAAACCAATATCACAGGGGATGCTCTCTGAGACTGGTACATTTAATCAAAATGAAGAATAAAGAAAGGGTCCTCATGTAAACCAGACGCAGCTTTACCAATTCTGAGAATGGATTCTTTACTCTTTCACTGACTTACTAGAAACTTGTATGTTCTTAATTATTGTCATTTGGCCTCTTAGAAAGAGAAAAAGGATTAAAACTGAGTGAAGTTATAATGTTCTCTGACATAGCCGTAATGAGTGACCCTTTTTTTTAACAGATTAAAACAAAAGCATTAGGGTTGAAAGATATTTTGATTACATCTGTTCCACTGGAGTGTTTTTACCTGTTTCATAAGCAATCATTCTGCAGGATACAACACTGACCACCTGTAGTTAAGACTCTGGAGATTCAGAGTTCAGCCAGTGTTTATGCTGTGTATTCATTTTCCCCATGTTTTCATTTAGCTCATCCTTATCTCCTCTGTAGGGCCTGGGTTCTCTTTTATAGATTTGATATTGACTGCATTAAAGGGTGACTGCAGAATCCTCATTTCCTATATGCTATGAAGAAAAGGTGGTAAGAATAGGAGGAAAAATGAGGGAAGCAGAACAGACTAAGAAATAGGAAGAAAATTAAAGAGATCTTCTCCTACCCAGCCTGCCCCTGAAGAAAACATCTGCCTGAATGTTTTATACTGAGAATGACCTATTAACACAATCCAAAGTTAGAGGGAATAGGGAGAACATGAGTACACGCTTCATGAAAATTGAGAAAAAAAGCAAATGGATATACTTAAATTTCTTCAAAAAGTGTAATATGTAAATCTTATTGCTAGAAAAAGCAAATGAAATAAAAATGTGCATATAGTTAGAAAGAAATTACAAAGACAAGAGTTCAAATTCAGAATTATTTGTACTAACTGAAAAGCCATCAGTCTAAAACTATAAAATTAGGAGGTCTAAGTGGAGAAACACATACAAAGTAGAATTAGGATAGCAGGATCTTTCAGTGCTTCTAGCCAATGAAGTAAATTTGTTTTATTCAGGTTTGAGATAATCTCACTCAATTTTCATGGACTCACTAATGCAAAACTTGGTATAGCTGTAAACAAAGTCCTACAGACTCTCTCTACCACACACAAGTAAAATTTTGCTAAATATCATTCAAAACCAACTGCACCAGTATATATAGAGAGAGAATTGACAGAAAATCAAGCCAGGTTCAGAAGAGGGTGTGACACCAGAGACATCACTACTGATGCGAGATAGATATTAGCCAAAAGCAGAGAATATAAAAAAGATGTCTATCTATGTTTCCTTGAGTTATGTAAAAGCATTTGACTGCATGGATAATAGCAAATTATGGATAACATTGCAAAGAATGGGAATAACAGAGCATTAAATTGTACTCATGAAGAATCTGTACATGGCAGTTGTTCAAACAGAACAAGGAAATGTTGCCTGGCTTAAAGTGGGGAAAGGTGTGTGTCAGGGCTGTATCCTTTCACTGTACCTCTTCAATCTCTATAATGAGCAAATAATCCAGGAATCTGAATTTTATGAAGAAGAACACGGCATCATAATTGGAGGAAAGACCATTAACAACCTGTGTTATGCAGATGACACAACTCTGCTTGCTGAAAGTGAAGAGGATTTGAAACATTTACTGATGAGGACCAAAGAACAAAGCCTTCAGTATGTATTGTGCCTCAACATTAACAAAACAAAGATCCTTACAACTGGATCAGTAAGCAACTTCATGATAAATGAAAAAAAATATTGAAGTTGTCCAAGATTTTTGACTTACTTGTTTCTGCAATCAACACCCATGGAAGCAGCAGTCAAAAAATCAAAAGATGCATTGCATTGGGAAAAGCTGCAGCAAAAGACCTCTTTAAAGTGTTGAAATGTAAAGATGTCACATTAAAGACGAAGGCACGCCTGACTTGTGCCATGGTATTTTCAATTGTATCATAGTGTCTCGTGCCTGTAATCCCAGCACTCAGGAAGCTGGGGTAGTAGGATCTCAAATTTGAAATCAGTGTGGACTGCATAGTGAACCTTCAAAAAAAAAAAAGACTTTATTTAATAATAGGCAAATGGAAAAAAAGGACAGAGAAAATGTATTCTATATTCTATCCAAACAATCAAAGCATCTTTGTTGACTCAAAGGAAAAGATTTTGGATGCCATTTATTCTTCCCTTGACTCCTGGTTTAAGAAGACAAACTGCAGCAGCTTGGGAGGTGGAGGCAGGAGGATTGCAAGTTGAAGACCAGAGGCAGTCTGCTTAATTTAGTGAGACTGTGTCTCAAAAAGTAAAACAATGGGCTGGAGGTGGCAGCTCAGTGGTCCAACACTTGCACAGCATGCAAGCGTGAGACCCTAGGTTCAACCCCCAGTACAACAACAACAACAACAAAAAGGCAAACTGATCAAAGCTTTCCAGAGCAGAGGCTGCTGTGGCCACTCTTAGGAATATGCTTTAAACCTTGCAGATTCAATTTATTTATTGTATCCAATTCTACTCTCTCTGCTACAATGCAGACTCCATTTTTGTTGTCATTCTTGATAAACACAGAACAGCTGGTTCTCTGTCTTTTAATGCTAGCACATATTCCTTGGAAGCACCAAATCAAACACTGTCTAAAACATACTTAGTACCCAGTTCTATAGGAAAAGTAGGATTTCAGGAGACAACAGCCTCCCTAAGTTAAGAAAACAGTTTATGTCTTCAGTAGTTATTCCTTGAGCTAAGCACATGGGTTGAGGAGGCCACTGAGGGGTTTCAGGAGAGCACCCGGGGGTTGGGGGTGCTATGCTTAAGCATCTGCATTCAGAGTGAAACTTCCATTCTGAGCACAAGGAGGTGGAGTTCTCTCCCTTTGAAGATTTTTAAATGAAACTGTAATTGTTGGTCTGTACCAGCTTCCAGGTAAAGAATATGGGAACTGAAGCCAACGAAGAAACAAAACACAGAAATCACGGACATTGCTAGTGGAAGAGTGCCGGCTGAATCCACTGAAGGTTGAATGAAAACAGTGGGGCTATCTTGATAATATATGTAATCTTTTAACAGATTTAAAAAATTTTTCAAATTAATATGGGCTTATATAACAATCCAATGTAGTTATGAGAAGAATCCCAGTCCCTTCTTGTTTTAATTTATGAACCAAGAAGTTTATGACCCAGACTTGGCATCAAGCAATTTGCACTCTTATTGGATAGGTTGGACTTAAGCCTGAAACACAATGAAGGAAGCATCAAAACTGAGACAGAATTGATCAAATGAGTGCTAATGGTATTACATTTCATTTTGGGTGATCTCTCCAGACTTTCTTATCCAGAAAAAAATTCCTTCAACATTTCATCTTAGATTAAAGTTTGTTGTTGTTGTTGTTGTTAGGTGCCATTGAGTCAGCATTTGACTCATAGTGATCCTATGTATAACAGGCAAAACATTACTGTTAATGCTTCTCTGCTATTCATAGGGCTTTCAATGGCTGATTGTTTGTTGGGAGTGGGTCGTCAGGTCCTTCTCTCAGGCCTACAGCACCTGGTGTAGAAAATTTGTTGTTGTTGTTGTTGTTAGGTGCCGTTGAGTCAGCATTCAACTCATAGTGACCCTATGTACAACAGGCAAAACATTACTATTAATGCTTCTCTGCTATTCATAGGGTTTTCAATGGCAGACTGTGTGTTGGGAGCGGGTTGTCAGGTCCTTTTCTCAAGCCTACAGCACCTGGTGTTCCCAGGCAGTCTCCCATCCAAGTACTAACCAGGCCTGACCCTGCTTAGCTTCTAAGATCTGACAGGATTGGACACCATAGTGGTATGGCTTCAGGTGATTAAAATTTATACACCCAGAAATACTCTTGAGATACTGTGTTCTTCTTTTCACTTCCATCACATTTAGAATTATACTAATTTGTATTGGATACAGTCCACTGTAAGAGAGTGCTCCCTGGGGCTACATTACAGACCTTCCATACTAATAATTGCTGTTAATATGTATTGAGTATGTAATACATGATCAACACTGTCCTGAAAAATGTGCAACTAATTGTAATCCTGTGCTGTAGGTATTAGGATTATTCCCATTTTATATATGAAAAATATGGGGCACACAGTTTGTGTCACTTGCCCAAGTTCACATAGGAAGTGAATGATGGAAATGAGAATCCAGTCTAGGCAAACTAACTCTGAAGCCCAGTAGTCTGATCACAGTACTGTATTATTGATCTTTTTGTAATGACATTTAGGTTAGTTATTTGAAATGGTTCTGAAGAGATAAAGGAGATTGGTACAAAGTGAATTTTACCATATCTAATCATTAATTTCAACTCAAGCATTGGAATGTAAGGCATTAGATTAGATGCCAAGGATATGTTGTTGTTGTTGTTGTTGCTAGGTGCTGTCGAGTCGGTATCTGACTCATAGCAACCCTGTGTACAACAGGGGAAACACTATTGTCATGCTTCTCTGCTGCTCATAGGGTTTTCAATGGTGGATTGATTTTTGGGAGTGGGTTCCTTCTCCCAGCCAAGGATATAGGAAAGTACAAAATCTAGATCTTGAACTCATGAAATTTAAAACCTGGTAAGATCCTAGCAACTAGAATGAGAATGTCAGAGAGTTTAGATGCAGCGCTGTATGACAGGAAGGACTGGTGTAGTGAAGTGTACAAATACAGAGCAATGAAGTATTGTCTCAGAAGCTACAACTGAGCAAAATGGGACAGACTTTTCTCCTACAAGTAGACATACTAAATCTTGCAGTAAGGTAGGGACTCCTGGAAGACTAGAACTCTCATCTTTCTTTGAGCTCACTAATCTTTCCAGGGGGGGCTGGGATTTAGCTCGGTTGGTAGAGCGCTGCGCTGCAGTCTCTGAGGTCCTGAGTTCAATTCCCAGCACCTCAAAAATGGGAGAAGGACCTGGCAATCCACTCTCAAGGCAATCCTGAAACAGTCAGGCATTGAAAACCCTATGAGGGTCGCTATGAGTCCAACACTGACTCGACAGCACCTAACAACGACAACAACAACAATCTTTCCAGAGCTAAAATACAACCCCTCAAAAATGTTTCAGATATATAAGTCAGTTTAGTAAGTCATAAAAGAAAAAGTATCTGTATTCAGTCAACTTCTCTGAAATTTACTGAAAGTATGAAAATATGAGGAAAACATCTATAATGATGAACAATCATGTTGAGCATAATAAAGACTCATTAACAAACCTTTGGGGGACTAGGATGGGGAAACAAGTTGAAGATTAAAGTCAAATCAAAATATGGATGAGTTGTTGCTGCAAGATTAAGAGGGTCTTTGGTATTATAAGTAAAGAAAATTAGTGCAAGTGAGTTCGTGAAAAGACAGTGAAAACAAAATTGTACCTTATGTCATCTAATTTAAAATTTTCTCTTATTTATTACCATTTAGAGATGTATAACAAGAGAAAAGCAATGGAGAAATTGAGAGTCATTAGGGTCTAATAATGAGTTTCAAAGACAGTTCTTAATGAAAAGCAGAAATTTTTTTAAAAAACTCAAATCATATTTCTGTGATGATGTTCTCATTCTTTTGAAGTCCACTGAACTGTAATATGTACTTACATTGGCTATTGCATTAAGATGTAAATTTGTGCTACATTTAAAAGGTAAAATGTTTGTTGCCTTACATGGAAAAAATATAATTGGAGAAAATTGAGGAAGGATAAAAGACTCAAAGCACAAAATATTAACAGTTAAAATTTACTACACATATGTTTTTCCCCAAACTAATATGCATATGATATTATATATGCAACTTGGATAAAATACTCATGAGCAAAACACAACCAAAGTGTTAACAGAGTTATTTCTCTAATGAGATTGTAGGCACTTTTTCTTCTTTTTTTTTTCATACTTCTCTTAATTTTTTAAGTTTCTACAATGAACTGACACTACTTTTATAATTAGAAAAAATCATGTTATTTGAAAATAGGCTTTTATCTATGTTCTTCAAGGAATGGAATATATAATGGTATATCAAACACTTGATTAAAAACCCAGATTACTAGCTTTATAGCCAGAGTTTATAAAAAACAGATCAAACCATATCAACTTAATAGCTTCTTTTTGGCTTGAACTATAAGATTCAGCAGATGTTTTATTGGAATTTTAGCAAAGGACATGATATGGTCTCCTGAGATTTTACTGACAAAATGAATTTAAATCTGTTTAGATTACAGAAACTGCACTTGGTTGAAAAACAGGGCTGAAATACTATAAACAAAAGGAAATAATTATCTGATAAAGGGAAGATGCTAATTAAACAGCTGCAGCATTAATCGGCAATATGATTTGGGGAACAACGACATAGTCTACGTAGCACACAGAATTGTTAAGACAGAAAAGATACTGGGAAGTAAAGTGGGAAGTAAAAATGGGAATATTGGGGGGAGGGGACTAATGATTGTTAGCCTGCAGCCATTGCCCTGTGGCATCAGTAATCCCCTCAGATCTGGGAAGCTAAGCAGGGTCAGGCCTGGTTAGTACTTGGATAGGAGACTGCCTGGGAACACCAGGTGCTGTAGGCTTGGGAGAAGGACTCAGCAACCCACTCCCAAAAATCAATCTGCCATTGAAAACCCTATGAAAATCAGAGAAGCACTGACAATAGTGTTTCGCCTGTTGTACACAGGGTTGCTATGAGTCGGACATCGCCTGGACAGCACCTAACAACAACAATGATTATTAAGCATCTTGCCTTGTACAAAGTATTGTGCTAGAATCTTTCATGTATTGTTCTTTTCCCTGTGTGCACAGTAACACTACAGAGTAGGAATTCCCTCCAATTCACACTATCCATAACAAATATGAAAAACTGATAAATACTTTGACTCATTTATTTGGTTCAATGTATTCTGAAAAATGAAGCCTATTAAGTAGTTGATGCCTAATAAATGAAAAAATCCATAGCAATTAATGTGCTAAAGTGTTAATAGAAGTGTATTGCATAAGGAGTGTATTGTGAAGGGAAAGCTGTGTGTGTGTGTGCACATGCACACACATGTGCACATTTAGGCTCCACATATTAAACTTAATAACAGGAACACAAAGACAATTAGTTACCCCCTTTCTCTACAAGCTTGGTGCTATTATGCTGGGACCACTGTATTTCATTACAAGAGATTTATTTTAGTAAAATGAGAATAAGGTCGATAAAAGTACTAAAGTAGCTTATGTGGGGAGCAGACAAAATGTTGACTTGGATGAGTCATAACATATATGAAAAGCATAAGCACTTGGGGAAAATGATGTGGCCTGATCTGCAGTGGATAAATAGGATAAAACTAAGGAAAAGAAAAACAAATAGGTCAAATATCAATAAAAACTTCCCAATAGTGGAAACTATCAAAACCAGAAGATCTGTTCCCCAAGGAAATTCATGATTTCAAAAGATTTAGTACTTTACTTACTAAACATGAAAGAATAAGTACTCAAGAATAATTCTAAATTTTATTCTTCTATAGATGGATTTGTAAATAAACTATTAAGCAGTTAGGTCTTATTTATTTATCAGTATCAGGAAAAAATTTGTTCCATAGACATCAGTTCCCTAGATAATGTTGGCCTTGCAATAGGCACAGATTTTTTCTTTAATTTCAACCTTTTTAATTGAAGGTGATTTAAATTACATTACTCAGATGGCTTGGCTTCTTAAACGTTCAACACAGAATTATGAAATGGCAGAATTGTGTGTGCAAACGCCCCTGGAACATGGGGGCAGGGAAAGCAGAGTTCTAGTATTGGCTCAGGTAGAAACTGGTTATGACATGGAAGATCATTTGTCCTTCTGATCCAGAATTTTTTTAATATCTATAAAAGAAGGTGTAGTAGAAAACGATGCTTATAGTTTCTCCCTCATATAATTGTCCTTATTCTGAGTACTTGTTATCTTATTGCACTGAAATATAATTTGTCTGTGAATTAAATCTTGTTCTCAGTCTTCTCAGCTAGGAGGCCCTAGGCTAAGTTTCTGTGCTCAGTGCCATGCTTCCATAGTGAATAAAAAGCACATGCTTGATAACAAGGCTTCTTCTTGAGACTCAACAGCTTCTTCACACATTTGCTAAAAATTTCTTTCAGAATCACAGGCCTAAAATTCTGGCTGCTGGAAGTCAGATTACAAGGTAAATGGGTGGAGTCTATATGCCCACTCAGGGGACAGTCAAGTCAGAGATGATGGTAAGATTGGGCCCTTTCTATGTACAAACAGGTTTGCTAAGCATTTTCTATGTGTATCTTATGCATTCCTCACAATATTATTGTGAGATAGACAAAACTATAGCTTCGGATTTAGAGATAGGGAAATTGAGCTTCATAAAGGTTGAATGACATACATGGCCACATTGCTAGTAATCTAGCCCCTGGATTTAAACCAGGAAGGCAGAGGGGCTCAAGTTCTTAATCACTGAGCAGTGTTTCCTCTGCAAAGGCAAAACCACATGAAACTTAAGTTATAATCTGTGAGGTAAATATATTTCCAATTTATTCTATTTCATAAAATGCACAAATAATATTATTGGACATGCCTCTTTATTCACTTGAATAAGTGTTTTTCTATGCTAGGTTAGTAAGAAATTGAATCAGTGGATAAGAAGGACTTTAGCATTCTAAGGTTATATGTATAATAACCAGAACTAACCTATTGTGGTTATTAGGAGCCACTGAGTAGGGTCCCACTCATAGTGACCCTGTACACCACAGAATGAAACACTCACAGACACTGTGCTATGCCCAGCACTGTATCAGTGCTTCTTTGCTATTCATACTGTTTTAAATGGCTTATTATTTTCAGGATTATTTCAGGATTAGGTTGCACATGTCCTTCTCCCATTTTTGTAGTGTTGGGGAGTGAACCTAGGGCCTCAGAGAGTGCAGAGCAGCACTCTGTCAACTGAGCTAAACCCCAGCACTATTCATTGTACAATTAAACATAAGTAAACTTAAGATGTTCATTGGGATATCACTGATATGTAATAAACTGTACAATTTAATGAGTTTTGGTAGGTGAATATACCTATAAGGCCATCTCCACAGTCAATAATGAACATATCCATCAGTCCCAGAAGTGTTCCGTGCCCTAGTACAAACCTTGCTCCATATGATCTCTTCTTCCTACCTTCCTGATCCACCATCAGGCAACTGTTTGGATTTCTGCCAGTGAAGATGAGGGTACAATTTCTAGAACTTTAAGTAAATAGAACCAATCTGTACACAAGGTGTGAACAAAAAAATATAGTGAATATTTAAATGAAAACCATTATAATAAAAGGCATTACCTTTAATTCCTCCCCAAATGCTCCCCCTGGCTTCCAACACACCTATTCCATCATTCTTGCCACTTTCCAAAGCAGTTCTGGAAGTTCTCCTTCAAGAGCATCTTTAGTATCATCCTCCATCACAACAATGCTCCATGTCACAATTGCTTCTGGTAGGTCAATTTCTGTCAAATAAAACCATCATGATATATCCTTATCTACTTTATTCACCAGACCTAGAACCATGCATCCCGAAACAGTAAGCCATTGAAAACCCTATGAGGGTTACTATGAGTCGGATACCGACTCGAGGGCACCTAACAACAACAACAACAAGAACTATGCAACCTCTGGCTCTTCCCCAAACTCAAAATGACTGTGAGAGAACATCAAGGCAACCACAACAACACAATGAAAGACACTCACAAATGAGGACTTCCAAAACTGCTTCAGAGAGAGGCAAGAACAACAGGTAAGTGTGAGCAAAGCCAGGGAGAGTATTTGGAGGGGAATTAATGGCAATATGTATTTTTGCTGTAATAAGTTTAACCATTCATCATATTTTTTATCACACTATAATTACCTTTTTTGTCTGGATTATTTCATTTAGCATAATTATTTTAAAATTCATCCCTGTTGTACTTATCTAGAGTTAATTTATTTTAATTTTTAAGTGGTTCTTTATTGCAGGGATCTACCACAGTT
Organism: Pedetes capensis; assembly: GCA_007922755.1. Lineage (NCBI taxonomy): Eukaryota > Metazoa > Chordata > Mammalia > Rodentia > Pedetidae > Pedetes > Pedetes capensis. The sequence goes on from VMDO01037047.1 coordinate 13,319, forward strand.
TATTTATCCATTAGTCTCAATTCACCTGAGCATGGACATTCAGGTGACACCAATTTCCAGTTATGACAAATAAAGCTACTTAGAGCAGGTGTGTATGAGTCTTTATAGGAACATTTGCTTTCATTTCTCTTGAGTAAATACCTGGGGTGGAATGGCTGCCTCTTTAATAGGTATATATTTAACTTTTTAGAAGACTGCTAAGTAATTTTCCAAGTCATATTATTTTATATTCCCAACAGCAGTGGATGAGAGTTAAGTTTTCTATAACCTCACTAGCACTTAGTATGGTCAGACTTTTTAATTTAGCCACTTTCATGGGAGTGCAGTGGTATTTAGTTGTGATTTTAATTGGCATTTCCCTAGAGACTAATGATGTTGTGTATTTTTTTTTTGCTATCAATTAACTTTAATGTTGAAAAGTCCGTTTAACATTTTTACTCATTTTTCAGAAGATTGTTATTAAGTCTTGAGAACTCCTAATATATTCTAGCTATAAGACCTTTTCCAGATATATGATTTGCAAATATTTTCTCCAAATTCATGGTTTATCTTTTCATCCTTTTAATAGTTTCTTTTGAAAGCAGAATTTTATGGTTTTGATGAAGTCAATCATCATTTTTACCTTTTATAGATTGTGCTTTAGTGTGTCATCTGAGAAATTTTCCCTAAATCAAGGTCACAAAGGTTTTCTCTAGCAATTTTATAGTTTTAGATATTACATTTAGGTCTATGAGCATTTAGTATGTGCTGAGAATATGGTTTGGAGTTTATATTTTAACATATAGGTTGCTGTAGTTTGGATCTGAAATTCTCCCCCAAAGGTTGATGTGGTAAAAGCTTGCTTCTCAGTACTTGGGGGTTGAATCTGGGCCTCTCACATACTTTGCAAGTACTCTATTACTTGGCTGCATCCCCAGCCCATTTTTAATTTTTATCTTGAGACAGGGTCTTGCTAAATTATACAGACTGCCTCCGGCCTTGAACTCAAGATCCTCCTGGCTCTGCCTCCAAATGTTGCTGGGATTATTGGTGTGTACCACTGCACCCAGTTAGCTTTATGTAAGTAGAGTTGTTCTTATATTTCAAAGTTTCCCTGGCTATTCTGTGTTCTTCAAATTGAATTTCAGAATGTTGTTGTTGTTGTTAGGTGCCGTCGAGTCAAGTCCGACTCATAGCGACCCTATGTACAGCAGATCGAAACACTTGCCGATTCTGTGCCAGGCAAACCATCTTATTTATGTTTAAGCCCATTGTTGCAGACACTGTGTCAATCCATCTGGTGGAGGGTTTTCCTCTTTTCCGTTGACCTGCCACTCTTCCAAACATGA
>VMDO01037048.1:0-14645 GCA_007922755.1 Pedetes capensis
CATATTAAGTCAATGTTTTTGCAGATCTGAGAAAGATTTGAGTCAGTCGAAGCGATTGTTTGTACATGCTTTTCTCCTTGCAACATTCTAGAAAATGTACCAACTGAGGAGAATGCTGATGTGCTGTTTAAAACTCACCCCTTGTCCTCCTGATTTCCTTCCCCACATGAAGAGTTTTAATTGGTATATAGCATGGGCGTATTGCATCTGAACTAAAGGTATGTTCAACTGGTGATCAAGGGGGGAACAGGAAAAGTTAGGTGCTACATGGGCACATAACAAAGTCTGTTGTAAAAATATCATTCTTTGTTTACAATGCAGCCATGTATTTGCTCATTATACCATTTAAATATGCTTATATGGACACTCTTGTTGGAGTAGTTCCTTGTTAAATAAAGCCCACTGAGGATGACACACATATGACCTTGGAAGTCAACTAAATTTTCAGTTGAGCACTCTGTGTTCTCCCTTGTTTGACCCCCAGCATCTTCTCATTCTCTGCATTTCTATCAGAACCTTATTTGGGAGAGGAAATAATTCACTTTAAAGAGGGAAACACAGCACAAAATCTTAGAAAAATAAACAGTGCAAGAAAGAAATAGATGTCTATTAGTTGGAAATCATTTATTGCCTCTATAAAAGTTTAAATAAAAATCCTACAAAATTCACATTACAATCTGAAGTGGTTTTAAGGTGATAATATGCTTCAGAGGTAGTACCAGTAAAATGGGATGCAAGATTGTTAAAAGGAATTGCTTAGTAAGTTAATGCAAAATAAAATTTCAATGTGAAGCAATATATACTCAGTATACACTTTAGTGGAACAATCATAGTTATATTTGCATGAAAATATCATTTTATTCTCTTTTCCCCCTTAGCAAATCTGCTCTTAATAAAGGCTTGTTTTAAGTAATGGTATGTTGAGTGTAGGTTCACAAGTTAGTAGGCTCTTCCATTATAGCATTACAGAGCATAGCTTGGCGAAGGGCATGTCCCAGTGCTGTCTGCCAAGGATAACACCAACTTTAAAGAGAAATCTATCCATCCTTTAGATACAGTGGTACTGATAGCTCGCTTTAAATGGTACCAACAGTGTTTTATTTTTAGAATCTGAATTAAAATCAAATATATTAAAAAATAGACAATATTTCTGGCATACCATACAGAGGAAGGGCAGCAATAAAAGTTTTCAGGTTTCTGTTAAAGATGATCATAAATAATCAGGCTGAGATGAGGAAGTGATCCCTTGGAAATGGGTTGAATGTCTCTCACAAAAGAGGCAACAAAGTTAATTTTAGAGCCACCAGAATTCTTTTAAATTCACCACTTATGTTTTCTCTTACAAACTTGTAAGGGTGCTGAATATTAAAGAGCCTCAAAAGAAAATCTTCTGTCTTTGGAAAAATGGCCTTTTGGACATCTTTTGAGGTCTTGGTAGTGCACAGTCCAAAGGATATGATTGGACCTTTTCTTCTTTAAGAACAACAAACATTTCTATCAGAAGATTGCAATGAAAATACAAAGGTCCTGCTGTTGATAACTGACCTTATAACAAACATCCCTAGGTTTCACAGGGGCCAATTTTCTTTTAATATTTTCCTTGCATGTGTTAATTTCCTTATTTTCCAAAGTAACTGTAATTCATATTCTCTTGTGACTAATTTTAGCTTGACTAAAATGAGAAACGTACTTTCTGTTTTTGTTTTGCATTTTTTATTTTTATTTTTTTTATATTTTAGTACACATTTTTGAAGGTAAGTGCTTCCAGATACACATTTCCTGCTTAGAAAGTTAATAGAAAAAAAAGAATTTTTTCTACATTGGCTTCCATCTCTCTGAGAGGTGCTTCAGAAGGTTTGTTTTAATATTGTCAAAATTCTGAAGACAGAAATGCTAGCTGATTTTTACCCTCAACTATGAGGATGTTCATAAGAGCAGTCAAAAGCTGATACTTTCTTGCTCTAAAAATATCTCAAAACCAATTCCAATCAATATACATGAAAAATAATGCTTTCTTCATACTATGTTGTTTCCCTTATGGGGCTGAGGATTGAACCCAGGACCTTGTGCACATGCTGGGCACAGACTCTACCACAGAACTACATTCCCAGCCCCACAATAGGTCTTTTATTATTTGACTTTGACATCTTTTTTCAAAATCTGTGGTACATGATTTCAATCTGCCAATTATGATTTTTTTCCTGGATGCAGCTATTTCCTTTGGTCTCTTCTACAGAACAACCACATTTAATTTTAGAAGTGTTTTTATTTCAGTGATGTTAAAGACATAATTCTGGTGCTGGAACACAAATGCCAAGATAAAAGGAGTCCTACATGTACTATTATTATTTATATAGTTTTCATTTTAATGGCAGTTTAAACAGGTTCAATGAAATAATCTATGATTCCTCCAAAATTGTAGAGTAGGATTCCTTCTAGTAATCACACCTAGCAGAATCTTTAAACCAATTACAATCTCTAGTTAAATAACTTCTATTAGCATTCCTAGAAAAATGAACAAGATATTATTTTTTTGAGACTGAATCTCACTGTATGGCCCAGGGTGACCTTGAACTCAAAATCCTGCTGCCTCAGACTCCCAAGTGTCGGGATTACAGGCATGTACCACCATACCCAGCTGAAAATTCTTTTCGAGGTCTGCAGCTTGTTGAGAAATTCAACGTCTGGCATATGCAGGACTGTTTTTGATTTAGTGGTTAATTTCTAAGGTGTGAAAAAATCTTTAGTATTTAAATATGTAAGAAAGCCTTCAGTGAGGTCCAACTAGAAAGGGGCTTAAATTGAAGCAGAAGAAATCTGAATTGAAAGATAAACTCAATGACTAGAAAAGAGACCCTAAGAGAGACATGAAGGCTTTGAATTTTTTCATACTAATTAAGAAATGGTTTCTATATTTGCTATATGTAGTGGAGACTTTATCTCATGGAGGAACTGGTGTGGCTGATAAATTTAATCCTATTATCTGACATTCTGTTACTCAGTGCTCTTTTCCCTGAATGGAACTTGATTTGTCAGCAAGGAATACTAAGCATTGTTTGCAAAGAACCATATGAATGTCAGCTAAAAGGGAGAATATCTGACTACTGAAATATTTCTTCTAACAAAGAAACCATAGCAATACCATGGCAGCAACAGCAAATCAAATAGTTGACAAAATGAAAGACCATGAATGATCCTTAGATATTTGTGTAGGAGAGGAGGGAATTTTTCAAGGTTAAAGTCATTCATTATTGCCTTTCTGAATTCATTCATTGCCATCAGTGAATTCCAAGATCAGATTTGGCTCTAATTAAAAAAAATTAAATATCTGAAACTTGATGACCCAAACATTCATCTAGCTACTTCATTAATCTTTTAGGTATAGATAGTAATTTAATCATGCAACACAATTCCACACTGCCAAGTCACAAATCTATGACACTATGAGCTTAGGCAGGAACTAGCATTTTCTCTTCTATCGGTCTTGCTAGTACCATCTGGCACCCCGGAAGGGAAGATCTGCAAAGAACTGTCTACAGTGCACTGCCATCTGGTACCTACTAATAGAACAACTGGGTACCATGCCCATTTTAGGTGTATATTCACAAAATAGTACCCAGGAAATTTGGAAGACTATATTTTACAACCAAAGTAGTATAACTCTTTTTGGATATTATCCTTGGCTGATGGCTCTGTACAGGCTTCACATGGAAATGAGGTAAATTTTGTGGCAAAGCTGAGTGACTAGATTTAAAAAAAGATCTCAGTGGCTTACCTTGACTTCCTGTTTCATAAAATGTAAGAACTGAAAAAATATTACAGAGATGGTGATAAACTTGAAATATTTGTGCAATATTTTGTCTAACTCAGTTATACAAATTTACTAGTAAAATGCAAATGTAATCAGTACTTGTCATTTGCAGCAACAAAGAAGACCCATTAACACTAATCTTTTACAACATTTTGTTTCTGTACATTTAATGATTTATTTGACTTTGTGCTGCTGAATTAACTTTCTGTAATGTTTCCCCACTCCCCACAAATATTTGGGTTAGACAATAGAAGAATACTAAAAATTTACAATTACCTACTAGGAATAACTTCAACTTTCGATGATTAGCTTAAGTTAAATTCCCACAAGGGTTAAAAAATAAATTCCAGGATTTATCTGGGTTATTTTTGAAGGTTTCATTTTTAATTTTTAGTCCACTTTCCTGAGTAAAAGTGTATGTGAAGATAGGAAAAGGAGAGAGGAAGAAAGATGTAAAGGCTACAAAAACAAGACTGATCAAGCTTTAGCAACTTTGCAAGTAATGTGGAAACATGTTTATTTTTGTGTCTCTGGTTAAAACTATTACTAATATTCTTCTGTAAAACAAGGCAAAATCTTTCAGAAATTGTTGCTGTTGTTATTAGGTGCCATCGAGTTGGGTCTGACTCATAGCCACCCTCATAGGGTTTTCAATGGCTGACTTTTTTGGAATTGCTTCTGGAGTGGATTGCCACATCCTCCTTCCTTCTTCCATATATGCAGTGCTGGGGATTGAACCTGGGTCCACAGAGAGTGCACAGTAGCACTCTACCAACTGAGCCAAACCCCAGCATGAGCTTCAGAAATTTGAGTTAATAAGTTTCATAGCTAAGTTGCTCAAAATTAAATACAAATTTTGAAGAGATCCATCAGTTTGGAAAAAACTCTCAAACAATGCTTTTAAATTTTACATGCATTTTATTGCATTGTAGCCATTATATCTTATCCTTCTTTCCTTCACAGAATATGTCTGTTTCAATAATGTGTTTTCCCAACTGAAGACTATTGGAGCAACAGAATACAGTTATCTTGAAATGCACACCTGTTAGGCAGCCAAATGACTATATCATATATCCCCCCCTCAAATCACAAGTTGTCTGAGGCATTTTTCTCTGATAAAGAAGACACACTGAATGAGGTATCATCAGGCTCCGGTGAGGCATGATTGAAATCCATCTCTTCTAATTCAGGAGGTAAATCTGACAGCAGTGCCTGAGTCAGAAAAATCAATTTTTTTGGATTAGTATGTGCATAGACTTTTTTCCAATTTTATGTTAATAGCTATAGTTCTCTCATTTTGATTTATTCTTATGGATTTAAAGAAAAAAACATTTCTCTTTCAGGATCCTATTTAATACCTTACCTAAAAGAAAAATTCTTCATGCACTGTTAAGAAAGTAACAAAGTACTAGATATTGAGAGTGTGGATTATGTAGAGTAGAATCTTGTACAAAGGGGAAATCAGGAGGGAAATGAGCAACTGTTCTGAACCAAAGGCTTTTAAGTGTTTGAGGTAAGTGATTTTCATACTAGTTTCAAGTGGTCACTGATCACTGCTAAAGGGCTTTAAAATTGCTTTCTTTATTAAAATATTCATGCCTAGTTATGCTGTCCTTTAGAGAAAACTACATTTCGCAAAGGACTGTTTTGTTCTTCATCGGGAGAATGAATTTAGCAGTCAGGAAAGAAGTTCTGCTATTTTCCTTCAGATTAAACTTTAACAACTTGAATAGACTAAATCATTTTTTCCTTTCTATAGGCTAGGTCCATATCTACAGATGGCCAAGCACCCACTAGGGTCAATTGAATCAGTGAACCTAGCTGTTGTAATGATGTATCTGGAGGGCTGCTCATTTCTCTACTGGAGTAATTAGGATAAGCCAAGAACCATACACTAAGCTTGGCCATGGTCTAACTGTTTCATCTGGACTTGCAGAACATGCATCTATAGTAGAGAATTAAATGATTAATCAAGTTTTATGTGGCTGACAAAGCTGATGCCCACTTGACCAGAAGAGAAATTAGAACTAAATGACTGATTTTCTCCACCCAATACTAAAAATAATGTAGCATATCTGGCAATTTTTAGACAGCATTACTTGCAGTATGGGTTTTGGGCGCAGAGGTAAACAAGGACCAAGGGACCAGGAAAAGAAATGAAAGCTTGCTACTATCTAATTAAGGAAGTTAAAGACAGGGCACATTGGAGAACATATGAAATCTATTGAAACAAGACAGTACAGCATTCTATTCTCTTTATTAAAAGAAGTGACAGCAACACATCCCATAATTTTTGCCTTGTAGCACAGAGGTAAGTTAAAACTTTCTCCCTTTTCTCAGGCTGTATAAGGAAAGGCTAACTTTTATGTGGAAAGAAAAGGTGAAATTTATTTTATATCATTGCATTGCCCATGAACATCTTGCTGAAACTGAAAATATTTACACAGCTAAGTAACCTAAAGGTACCAAATGGTTTCTGAGATGCCAGTGGGTTTCAGTAATAAGACATAGAGCCATGTTCTTACTGTTCTATCACTAACTCAGTCCAGGTACAACAGAGCCTTTGCTAATATTGGCTGGTCAGACTATGAGTGATATACCACTGGAATCAGTACACTATCCAATTTTGATGATGCCATATTAAAGAGGGAAAAGTGTTCAAATTAACACTCACTGAACTGTGCTTAGCATACTGGAAAGTCAAGTGGATTAGGAGATTTAATGACACTCTAAATTCTAGTGGAGAGACCTGTAAATTAGAGAAGCCTTATTATTTATTTCTGTCATTGTAGTACATGCAATTGACTAAAATGAGAGTAATAAGAAATATAAAAATTAATATATGAGGCAGTATATGATACTATTAATATATAAAATCCACTTAAAATTCTTTTCAATATCTTACTGGATTGCAATATTGGGACACTGAAAAAAATCTTTGGATTGTGCCAATTATTGGAACTACCTTCTTCATAGAGGCTAAAGGAAATACTCTTAACTTTCTATTCTCTTTTTTCTTCTGTGCTGTATATTGAACCCAAGGCCTCATGCACATTAGGCAAAGTGCTCTATCACTGAGCTACATTCCCAATTTTCTTTATTATATGTTTTTGATAAATGACAATTATCTTTAGGGTCTGATCAAGAGCCATTATCTCTAAAAGGTCATTAAAGCTCTTCCCAAATATCTGATCAGTCTCTATAATACTTGTTCTAAGCCCTAAGGTGTGAATGTTTAGTTCTATAATATCAATCCTCCTTACCCTCCTTGCAAAATGCAGAAATTGAAGTTCAAAAAAGGCAGTTGATCTGGCAAGGGACACATAGTGAATTGTTAGGGGAAGAAAGACTATAACTAAAGACTTAGAATAATGCTGGTAACATTATTTTGCTTTAAAGTGGCTATTGACTTTTTTTTTATGAACTTTAGGTGATGTACTTTCAGTTTGAAAGTATTATTTTTTAAAAAAACATAGACTTCCTCATTGGGTCAAAATATTCTCCAGACCACTTATCACATTCAACTTATCTAAATCAAAATTTATGGAAAATATTGAGGAATGTTTAAACAATAATTATCCAATGACACACTGTTCTTTTTTATTAGGCAGAAGAAAAATTATTTCCAGAAATAGACCTGTAAATATTTCATAGCATAAGGACGAGTTGTTTAAGAGACAACCTGGCTTACTTTTGCGGATCATTACTGGTGTCTTCTACACACACACACACACACACACACACACACACACACACACACACAAATTTTTTAATTTTTCTATTTTTTGAGACAAGGTCTCACTATGTAGCCCAGATTGGCCTCAAACTCATGATCCTCCTGCTCTACCACACAAGTGCTGGGATTACAGACATATGTCACCATACCCAGCATGTTTTTAAATGTTATGAGACCATATTTTGAGATCCATTATATCGAATATCAAATACAAAAATCATGAAAATCAGTACTTTCCATTTTAGGTGCTGATTATATAAGTTATGACATTTCATCCAATTTTTGTTATCACTTCTCTTTCCTTGAGCCAACTTTTTGTCCATATCTTAGTTCATTAGTCTTCAGTCAGAAGAAAAGTAGAATAGAAAGTGAAAAGCAAAACATACATCAGGTACTTTTCTTATTTTATAGTGACCTTTGGGAAAGAGCCACACCAAGGATAAAGTTAGAATTAGAAAATAAATAAAATGGAATCTGTGTGCTATTTCTAGATGTCAAGAGACATAGATAACTGCTAGTTAACTGGCCATAAAACTGAATTCAAAACTGTGGTGTGATTTTTGAGACCAGAAACACACTCCAAGCTATTTCTATGGTTGGACCAAATTTTGCATTTCTTTTATATAGTTATTTAAAATTTATACTACTCTTGGGACCATGTTCAAGACTGCTACTCATATTCATTTAAAATCAGTATTTTGGGTTCCTAAAAATAAACATGTTTTCAATATGTCATGGAATATGCATAACTCGTACAATAAAGCAATATGCTTAAGTAAAGCTGGCAAAGGTAACTGAAGGCTACTGTCTTGGAATGTCTGTGTTTCAGGGCTGAGGGAATAAAATTCATAAAACTAGACAAATAATATGCATGCTGGTTTGAGCCTCATGAGTAAATTCGTCTGGTTTAAATTTTGTGGTTCAACATATTAGTTTAATATATGAACATTTTTTTCTTTGAAAACAGGGAGAATTATGGGATGTTAAGATTTTAATCTTTTCCCTGGAGATGTCTCAGATTGGCTATGTGTGTAGTCTTGCTTGGGTATAGTACTCCTGACATTTCTTGATGAATAAAAACCTTTGAGACAGCTTACTAAATAATGGTTACCTGTGTTTCACACTACACATATAAAACTTCTCTGACAAGGAATCAGCATGGTGGTATACCACACAGCAGCAAATTTGATAGTATTTAGTATTAAATGTAGTATTAAAGATTACATAATATTTTCAAGTCTAATCAATTATTATATAGATTTTCCATGAAAACACAAGACAGAAAACACAATTTGGAAGGAATCTGTAAACAAAAATCCACAGCAACAAGCAAAAGACCTTTCGTCTTTGGAGTGGAGGACTCGAACACTTTACTTAAATTGAGAAAAGTAAATGATGCATCATAGTCACAAAAATTTCACAAAGTAATTTCATACTTTCTTAGTGATGAGCAACAAATCACAGAATAGAATATATCTAAACTTTTGTGAACTCTAGTGGTGGGTGGCAGATAACTAGATCCAAAAGAGAGGTAAATAAATGCCTCATTTGTTTCATTCTCCAAAGGACCCCAAAATGTGCCTCTCTAGGTTGGGCAGCCCCACCTGCACAAATATGTAGAGGAATTTATCAAAAAAAAATCTTAAAATTGTTTTTCCTACCTAAAGGGTAGCCTGAAATTAACAAAGTATGTTAATCAGTTATTTTGATTTTCCACTATAGGTAGTAGCACAAAAAAATCTGAGCACCTATTCTCAAGAAAACTATGGTTGAAAAAATTCATGAAGTAACAACCACTTACTACCTCCATGCCAAGCATGGATGAAGAATAAAAATGAAACAACATGAAAAACCTAAGTGTGACATGCCATTTTTCAACATGATACATTGTGTTGTAATAGTCTCTTCTGGGACTTACCTGCTGTTTTTCCTTATCATCAGCTTTCATAGCTAGTATCAAGCTTCTAACAAAAGTCTGAAGTTTAAAGTATTTTTGCTTCTGAATCTCTAGTTCATTTTCAATGAATCTGACTTCTTCATTCTGAAGGAGAAAACATCAAACAATAAAATTACCCCATGTAACTTTAGGTCTGTACAGGTTTTATGCACAATTCTAAAAAGCAATCAAGTTAGAAGGATAATAAAGAACATAACATTTTAGCTTAAAGGAATATAAAGCACAGAAAAAAAATTATCTTGTTACTCAAAGACTGCCTTTTAAGCAAATCACCAACAGAAAAAAACTTTGCAAGGTTAAAAATCCAATCAAATAAATTCCAGTAAGAGAAAAAACAAGAAATATTCTCTTCTTGGAAAGAGACCTCCTATATCAAACCTAATTACCATTTGGATTAGGATTAAGACTAGATAGAGTCCAATTAACCCCAAGAGCAATGGTAGGTGCAGTCATGCTGAATGTATCATTCAGAACAACAAATACTGAAAAATAAAAATTATTTTGTACCAGGGAGAGACTGAAATTACTGAAACTGTCAGAAGCTTGCTGAGCTCCAAATGTTCCACTGTGTACCACTGGTATGAAACTCAGTTTATCTTCACTATTTTTGCTAGCTGTGTAGGAAAAGAACATTGGACTAGGGGTGTTCCAGTTCTAGGTCTACTTATACGTGGCATACTGTGTAAACTAGAGTAGGCCAATTAACCTCTGTCTGACTCCGTTTACTCCTCAGTAAGATATAATATGTTATCCTAAAGTTTAAAGTTCTAACTTTGAGAATTATAAGGCTCAAATAAGATAATGGTCATGAAAGCCTTCTGAATAGCTCTACTATTAAAGGCACAGTAATCAAGAACATATAGTATTGGCTTATGGGAATAGAATAGAGAGCCCAGAGACAGATCCAGAGATAAATGAGTGATCAATTTTCAACAAAGGTGCTGAGGTGATTCAATGGCCAAAGAAAGAAAATGGAAAAAGATTATGAACCGTTAATTCATGTCATATACAAAATTTAATAAGAAATGAATCACATGGTCAGGCACAGTGGTTCATGCCTATAATCCCAATAACTCAGAAGGTGGAGGCAGTAGGATCACAGTTACCAAGGCCAGAGGCAGCCTATGTAATTTAGTGAGACTCTGTTTCAAGGTAAAAAATAAAAAAGGGGCTGAAGTTTCAGCTCAGTAGTAGAGCACTTGCAAAGGATGGTAGGTCCTGGGTTCAACCCCCTAGTATTGCAAAAAAAAAGAAGAAGAGAAAAAAAGAAATTGATTGTGTAACTACGTGTAAAACCTAAAATTATAAAACATCTATAGGACAATAGAAGGAAACCTTTAGACCTGGGGTAAGGCAAAAATTTCTTAAATGGAACATAAAAAACATGAAACCTAGAAGAAGTAAGACTTCATAAAAAACTAGGCTTCTCAAAAAACACTATAAAGAAAATAAAAACACAGGTCATATATTGGGAGAAATATTTGCAATTCACATATCTGAAAAGGGACTTCAGGATTTTAAAGAATTCTAACAACCTAAGTTTAAGACCAGCAACTAACTAAGAAACAGGCAAACCATTTGAACACACACTTCATCAAAGGAGATAGATGACCAATAAGCATGTGAAAAGATATTTAATATAATTTTCCATTAAGAATATGCAAATCAAAACCACCAAGACATACTCTACTAACATACAACAATGGCTAAAGCTACAGAGATTGTTAATACTAAGTATTGGTGAGACTATGGAGCAATTAACAGTCTCATACATTGCTGGTGGGAATATAAAATGATACAGCTACTTTGGAAAACATTTTCGCAATTTCTTATAAAATTAAACTCTTAGGTATTTACCAAGAAAAATGAAATCACATGTACATAAAATATTTATACATGAATATTCTTTGCAGCTTTATTCATAATAGTTCCAAACTGGAAACAGTCCAAGCTTTCATTAGCAAATGAATAAACAAATTACAGTGATGTTTATACAACAGTGTCCACATGTCAAAACTCATCTAATTATATATTAAAGAGGTGAATTTTATTGTATGGAAATTATATACTAGTAGATAAGATTTTACAAAAACAAAATATCAATGGGTGCAGTGGCACATACCTGTCATCCCAATGAATAGGGAGGCAGAGGCAGGGGGATGACAAGTTGGAAGGCAGAGATAGCCTGTGCAACTTAGCAAGGGAATGTTGTTGTTGTTGTTAGGTGCCGTTGAGTTGAGTCCGACTCATAGCGACCCTCATAGGGTTTTCAATGGCTGACTGTTTCGGGATTGCCTTGGGAGTGGGTTGCCATGTCCTTCTCCCATTTTGGGGTGCTGGGAATCGAACTTAGGACCTCAGAGACTGCAGAGCAGCGCTCTGCCAACTGAGCTAAATCTCAGCCCCAAGCAAGGGAATATAAAAATTAAAAAAGGGGCTGAGGGTATAGCTCAGTGGTAGAGCACTTGCCTAGCATGTGTGAGGCCCTGGGTTGAAGCCCCTGGTACTACAAAAAATAAAAATACAAAATATATAGCCAGGTATGGTGGTGTGCACCTATAGTCTCAGCTACACAGAAGGCTGAGGCAGAAGATTGTGAAACCCATGCCAGGCTGGGCTGCATAGTGAAACTGTCTCTAATATGAAAAATAAGGGAGACAAGGAACATATCTCAGTGGTAGAGTGCATGCTTGAGGTTCTAGGTTTGCTCGCCAGGACAGCAAAACAAAAATATCTCAAAGAAAAAAAATAGGTGGATGTGGTGTCTCACAGTTTTAATATCAGCACATAGAAATCTGAGGCCGAAAGATCTTGAGTTTGAGGCCAGCCAGGGCTACATAATAAGACTGTTACAAAACAAAACAAAACTTATGCCTATTGTTTAACTAAAGTTTTATACCCTTTGACAATCAATCATCTCTCCATTCTCTCATCCCCCAGCCTCTTGATAACCATGTTCTTACTCTCTGTTTGAGTTCAATTGTTTTAGATTCCAGGTATAAGTGAGAACACGTGGTACTTGTCTTTTTGTACCTGGTTTATTTCATGTAGCATAATGTTCTCCAATTCTATACATGCTTTCGTGAATGACAGAATTTCTTTGCCTTTTAAAGCTCAATGGCATATATGGTGAGGATAGTAAACAATGTACAATTTGAAAATTGTTAAGAGAGCAAATTTCAAATATTCTTTTTTTGGGGTGACAAATGATGTCTTGGTTTATTCTCTTTTTAAGTTTCATTAAAAAAAATTTGAATCTATGTTAAACACATGGAAAAGTTTCTAGCACACAGAATGCCCCATCCTCAAGCTATTTAAGACTAAGTTGCCAACACGATAGTCCTCTACCCCCGAATACTTTACGTTATATATCTTTAGTCATTTAATATGAAACTTAAACCCTTAAGTTATAAATTATATCTGGGTGTAAATTCATATTTGTAACAAGCACTGCTGTATTAGAGAAAATTTCAAATATTCTTCTCACAGAAAATAACTGTTTGAGGTGATGGATATGTTAACTAGATGGATTTGATTATACCGTATTGTACCCATAAATTATAGGATCACATTGTACATCATATTGTACCTCACGAATATATAAAGTTATAATTTCTCAATTAACAATTAAAAATAAGAAATATTAAAAATAAAAATAAATTAAAAATGAATAAATTATAAGCCAGCATCCTGGCCCAACAACTGTAAAAGTAGGCTGTGAATAGTTTCTTCGGCTGGAGAACTTGTCTCAAAGACCTTTAGCAGCATTTGTTCAAAAAGCTGCATAAAAATACACTAAAACTCTTTGATTCTATGAGTATTTTTGTTGTTTCAACTGAGACGATGCTGTGGTATTAATCCATATTCAATCTACAATTATGTTTACTCCATTTATTTTATCAGTTCAGTTTAGAACTTATTTTATCTGATAAAACTGCTTCCTTTTCAGACCATTTAATATCAAGGGAAACATCTCTATAAACTAAATTCCTACCCAGAGGCACTCTCTAAGTTACACGTAAGTATTACAATAAAATGCAACATGCTCCTGACATAATATATTTTACTAATGCTAAACCTTTGTTTTTATTAATATGCATTGTCAGAGCAGTAGTATTAGTAAAGTGCTGACCAGAAAGTCTTTTCCAATTCAAGAGATATCTATCACCATTATAATAGTGTCTCCCTTGAATGCACAGTCCTTCTAAGCTGCACTTATAGTCCACCAGAAAACATTTGGAAAACATTAATTCACATTTGCAAAAGTCACCAAGCATCTTTATGTATGCAGATCTCTAATTTTTCATGCAAATAATTTTCCTCTTCAGTATTTATGAAATGTTTAAAAACATAAACAGCTTTAAGATAATTTAATATTGCAGACATTTTCTTCTCAGGGCTGCTTTTTTGCAAGCCTATTAAATGCTTCCTAGATTACAGGCAGTAATTTATGTGTACTTGAGAGATTTTCCTAAGTAAATGCAGTGCTTGTGAGAGAAACTAGTAAGACAACATCAGTAACTGAATTTCACAAAACAAGGTCTAGATTATTTTTCTTGTTGCTAAAACCCTCTCTACCTTCCCAGTAAACTTTGTCAATATTTCTCCAAGATAATTGTTGGGTGCATATAAGGTTCCAAGTACACTAGAGCTTTGATCTCTGAGCAGGCTATTAATGGTTGCCAAGCCTGAGGTAATATCTTATGATATAGGTACACATGCCATCAACTTGTCTCAAGCATTTTGGATTAGTTAGAATGTCTATCAGTATGGATTTCCAGTGTTGCATCTCAATCAGTGACTCCATTATGCCAAAACTGAGCATTGATGATTGTATATTAGCAAGTACCATAGGAAATATTCTTTCAGTTTGCTACAATAAATCCCCAAAATAAGAGAATATTTCAGTGTGGGAAAGTTTTATAATGATTCAGCTCCTGATGAAAACTTGTTGTATGTAAATAAGTACTTTCAAATAGTATTAAAATTATTTCCAAAGACAAATTAATTCATTTATTTACTTACTCAGCAACTAGTTACTGAACTCTATGTGCTAGGCTCTCCAACTAGGCAACACATTAGTGAGAAAGATAACTTTCTACCTTCAAGATGCTTATGATGAGTATACTTAAGAAATCAGC
>VMDO01037049.1:0-14638 GCA_007922755.1 Pedetes capensis
CTAAAAGTATAATGTCTGGCACAACTTTTTATAATGGATTTTGTATTTATAATATTTTTATTATGCCAAACACTATCTCAAGAACTTTGGGGAGACACAGTGGTGTAAGGCATGAAGTTTCACCCTTGGAGTCTCTAATCTAGCTGAAGACAAAATAGACATAATAATTAACTAGTGACATGCCCTAACCAGAAGATAACCAGTGATATTGTATCACTAAGACTCATGACCTTTTTATGGATATATAGGCATTTCTTTTGTTTCATGTGGCTTTATATTTTAGTTTAAATCTTTCTTAAAATATTTTTGTCTCTTTTAGTTTCAAATTATATATTCATTAACATTTTAGAAACAGAATTAGCATGTACAAGGTGAATGTAAATACACTGCTTAGGTCTGTGAGACCTATACATCACCAGTTAAGTGTTAAAGAACACTTAATTTAAGGATAGAAGCCTTACACTTGTGTCTTAATCTCCTAGACCAGTGATGTAACCTTACGAAGACAACTTAATTTCCTCAAATATCACTTGCTTCATTTAAAATAGGAATAATAATACATATCCCAAAGATTTCTTTAATCAATTGCATGATGCAAACACGGTGGGCTTTCAGAATGAAAAGAAAGGTAAACTCAATTTTATCTGTAATTGCTGAGAAGAGATTTTTGAAGGAGTTAGAATAGAGCACGGCTCTAAATTTAGGTGGATAAGTTAAAGAGAGATAAAGAATATTACAAGAAATCACAAAAGTGAAAGCGTCTGAGCAAATTTTGACACAGGAATAAATATGGCAGATGGAGCATGAGTTAGAAAGCTCAGCTGATGTTATTAGAAATAGTAATGGGTGTTAAATAGTAGTAAAAAATAGATTTCTGCATTCTGAATGACTCCTCCTGAGTTCAAATCTTGGTCCTCCTATTTGTTCACCTTTGCGGTAACCTTTCTGGATCTTTCTCAATTCATATAATGTATGCAACAAAATATACCATGCCAAATTCTGCCCAATGTGTGGACCACACTTTACCACTGGTTACTGAGAGACATTTCTAGATTTTCTGATTTTTCCCTGAAGAATATATGTATGTACCTCTACTTTCTCATTTGTGAAAAAGAGATTATACCATCTATGTGACAGAGCTGTGGTGGTGATTAAGGGATTCAATATATATAAAGCACTGAAAACAGTGTTTGACAGAGTTGTTATTGTTGTTGCTTTTGTTGTTAGGTGCCATTGAGTCAGGTGTGACTCAAACCGTCCTTATGTACCACAGACAAAACACTACTTGACGCTGTGCCGTGCCTAGTTTTATTGTCAGTGCCTCTCCAACAATAGTGTTTTTGATGATTGATTGGTTTTTTGGGAGTGGACTGCCAGGTCCTTCTCCCAAGCCTATAGCATCTAGTGTTCCCTGATGGTCTCCCAACCAAGTACTAACAAGGCCTGACACTGCTTATTTTCTGAGATATGACAGGATCAGATGCCAGGGTGGTATGGCTGCAGGCTGACATATATTAAAAGCTGTAAAATGGTTTAAAATTGCTATTTAAATTTATGACTCAATTTTTGAAGTGCTAAATTATACTCTTAAATGCATGATTTAAATAATATAGCTACAGCTACTTCTTTCCACCATGTTTCTTAAGCCTAAGGAACTGTCTTTTTGTGTTTACCTTGGTCAGAGTCAAATATGTAATATGTGCCATTTAGTGTGAAGGGTTGGTTAAACTTGAGATGGTTTCTCAATAGAAATTTTGGCTTCATGAACAATAAAACAGGATTTTAACGTGCTTCTTTTCTATTGCTTTGTATTAGCTCTTTCAAGTCTCAGTTTGATTTTGTGAAATATCTGTAAAGTTGTAATGTTTCACATCATCATTTTCCTGGAAAAATGACCAAATCTCCCAGGGCCAATTTGAAAGCCATTCTCAAAGTACAGTAGCATAAAATAGTGAGGCAAAGAAGTTAGTCTTGGGTTTCAACTGTCTACTCAACACCATGACTTTATATTCTGGGGTGATGTTGTTGTAGTTAGGTGCCATCAAGTCGGTATCTGACTCATAGTGACCCTCATAGGGTTTTCAATGGCTGACTGTTTTCAGGATAGCCTTGGGAGTGGATTGCCAGGTCCTTCCCCCATTTTTGTGGTGCTGGGTATTGAGCTCGGGACCTCAGAGACTGCAGCACAGCACTCTACCAACTGAGCTAAATCCCAGCCCTTCAGGGGTGATAGGAATATCCTTTCCTGGATAAGAAGACAACATTTCTTCCTCTAACTCCTGCTAAGACTCTCATCAAGATGATAAGGAGTACTGTCCTATATGCTTCTTAGGCAGCTTCCTGTCTTTATGTTACCTACACTGACAAGCCAGCACTATCGAAAACTTGAGCTGATGGGATAGGAGCACACAGAATCATAAAATTCAGTGTTTCACAGGACTTTAATAGTTTTCTGCTTTGGATACATTTCTGCTTTTCACATTATCTTTGCCAATTAATTGTACAGTGATGGGGGAATATACTGTAATCAGAGAAGTCCATCCTCCTAATAATCTTGCAAGGAAAATATTTGTTTACTCAATTTTTTTCCTCCTCTTTATAAGGTCTTACAGGGAAGAACTCATTACCTACCTAGATCTTTATTTGACACTTCTGTTTGATCAAACATTGTTACTTATAATTAGAATAATTTTCTTTCAACTTATCTTTCTCTTTCCTCTTATTTATTAATTACTTTGGATTTTATACCACCAACCATTAATTAATTAATTAATTAATTAATTAATTTTTGTGGCACTTGAGGGTTGAACCCAAGGCTTCACACATACTTCTCAAATGCTTTACCACTGGACTGTACCCCAAGCCCATTTTTCATTTTTTATTTTGGGACATGGCCTCACTAAGTTACGTAGGCTGCCTCTGGTCTCAAACCTGTGATCCTCCTGCCTCCAGCTCCTGAGTTGCTGGAATTTCAGGCAGGAGATACTCCACCCAGCTGAATTACCTTATTTTTAATATGGAATTGTACTGATTTGGAAATCTCTTTTCCAAAGAAAGAACAAAATGGATGCACTTGTTCTTTCATCATTCTTGTCTCAGAAATCAATTCACAGTGTGTTATCATTATTATAATAATATTTTTATTATTTTGAATTAGCCTAAGCATCATCTATACAGGTCACAAAACAGTTTTTTTGTAAGTAAACCAAGCCAATTTTGATTAACCTAAAAAAATTAATGAGGAAGTTATTGGAATAATATTGTGAAATATTATATTGAAATAATATTGTGAAAGTTTAAAAGTTAGATCTCAAGAATGTTAAAAGCTAGGACAATTTCTTTAGGCAGCTGTTATCTTGATGAATTAGCCTCAATAATTTCTTTCTCACTTTTGTTACCCTTTTCAAAAATTTAAATTCCAGGGAAAACATCTCATTGGCTGAGCTAGGTTTAGGTGTCTATGTCTCAGGGCAGAGGAAAACAGAGGCTCTGCCTACTGTAATAGTAGCTAAGAGTAATGATTTTCCAAAGGAAAATCAAGGTTCTGTTCTTAAGGAGAAAGGAAGTTGGATTCTAAGAAACAAAATTCATAGAGACTCAATAAAGGGTGGACTAGTTTCTGTGTCCTTCAGGTTTTTACTGTGCTTAAGACTGTCTCCATCCTTTTCTGGCTCAATAGTCATCCTAGGAATTTAAGCCAGAGTAAAACCAAGATTTATAGAATTTAGACCTTATATGTCACCTTACAATTCACACATTACCATCAATATAGAATGCCTACTCTAACCCTTCACTATAATGCACCACTTGCTGACAGTGGTTACCATGGAAATATGCTACTCTTTAGAGAAGGACCTTCCTAGTTGCAGTGAGTGTGATCAGTAGAAGGTCTCTAGCTGTCATCTTTAGTTTTGCCGCAGCAGCAGAATGTTACCTCATTTGATGTCACACATTTTCTGAGTGGTCTATATCCAGTGACTGAGTGAACAAGGTTAGAGCACAAAGGCCCACCAATCTCAGGCAGTTTTGGGGTAAATGATGTGCAACATTCTCCCGTGAGCTTCCAGCCTAGTTGACCAAAGCTTGTATTGGAGCTGCATTACATTTCAACTTTTCCTCCATTTCCTCCATTTCTTTCACAGGTACTGATCTCTAAGAAACATCTTGAATCCCTAAATCTTCTTAGCACCTGCTCCAGAAAAACCCAGCTTGCGATACTTGGAAAATGCGGCAATACTTGTAAAGCAGTTTGCTTAAAGTCACAATAATTGTAGGCAGATATTTAATTAGAAATCTCTTGACTAGAAATCCACAGCTATTTCTTCTTTTCCATACAGCCTCATATCCACAGACTTCCATAATACATTGACTGATTCAAGTCTTGCATGATTAACATCAATCTCATGTAGTTGGATACGGATACCAGATGAAAATAGTAAAGTCACCTGTGTGAACTGACTACTAGTAACCATGGGATCTAAGGGCACCAAGCACACACAGGTTTCTGAATCACTCTTCCATCTCCATAAACCAATTTATTGTTCATATAGCCTTAGAGATACAACTAAAATACAAAACGGTATTGTCTTACACATAAGCAATGCCCATAAAAACTAAGTCTTTGGTGTACAAGATACTCCTAAAATTCCTACACTAGCCTGTACTCCCAATGATCTCAAGAAAATAATGTCTCATTTGTTATTAGTTTCTATTTCATTTTCTCTGAAAGTCTAGCTGTAAGCCAGCCTCAGTCCCCTCCCACTCTGGAGTTCCTTGTCATGAACTCTTAAGGGTTATATTAGGCTTCTAATTGGTGAGGGTAAATGCAATTAGGATAAAATAAGGTAACTGAAAATTCCTGCTGTCTGATAAAATGAGACCTATTTTATAAGAAGCATAATATTTACGTGATATGGTTTGCAATCTGTTTGGGGTTGATTAAGGCGACTAGGTGCAAGTAGGATGCTTTTCAAATGGTATTAAAAAATCACGACTTGTAATAGGTTTAGTTTGTCTAATAGTTAAGTTAGAAAAAGCCTAAACCTTTCTGAATTATGGAACTCAGTTCCAGCAATGCTATAATTACAGATTTTTCATCAGTTGCATATTTCATTAGCTCTATAAATTAGCTCATTATTAGCAACTCATGATTTTGCATATGAATTTAATTGAAGGTTGTGTTTTCCCTGGACACTCCTAATTCATTTATTGAGTTAGCCTTATATTTCAAAGGATAAACTATTGTCAGGAAAAAGAGATGCATTCATAGGAATTTAACAAAAGATTGTTAGAATACTCTGCTTTTAGCTACTTGAAGGAACAGTCTTTTATTTAGTAAAGGTTTCTGTCTCTTTGGAGCATCTGAAGATGCTTGGCCTTAAAGAGGAGCCTGAGCAGAGGTACTTTTCTACTGCTAAGTACAGAGTCTACTCTCTTCCCAGATTCCCTATTTCTTAGGTCTCTGTAATGGGAATGATGAAACTCAGCTCCTTATTTTGAATTTCTGGCATATCTAGGAAAAAAGAAAAGAAACATCCAATTCCACTTAGTGCCAAAATGATTTGATAGCATGTATACTAAAACATGAATTTTAAAGTTAACTTGTTACAAAAGTATTACATGGGAAATGAATTAAAATCATTCATTCATTTCATAAAATTCCATAAATATCTGGCATCACTTTAAGCATGTGGTATACCAGTGGAAAAAACTAAAACTATTAAAATTTCCACGATTCCCTCTCAACACCCTGAAGTATATTTCTAGCAAGTGAATATGGGTTGTTGTTGTTAGGTACCGTCGAGTCAAGTCTGACTCATAGTGACCCTATGTATAGCAGATCGAAACACTTGCCCATTCTGTGCCAGGCAAATGATCTTATTTATGTTTAAGCCCATTGTTGCAGACACTGTGTCAATCCATCTGGTGGAGGGTTTTCCTCTTTTGCGTTGACCTGCCACTCTCCCAAACATGATGTCCTTCTCCAGGGATTGATCTCTCCTGACTACATGTCCGAAATATGTAAGACGCAATCTGACCATTCTTGCTTCCAAGGAGCACTCTGGTTGCACTTCTTCTAGGACAGATTTGTTGGTTCTTTTGGCAGTCCACGGTATATTCAATAGATGTCTCCAACACCACAATTCAAAAGCATCAATTCTTTTTCTGTCTCTCTTGTTCAATGTCCAGCTTTCACAACCATATAATGCCACTGAAAATACCATTGCATGAGTCAGACGCACCTTCGTCTTCAATGTGACATCTTTGCTTTTCAATACTCTAAAGAGGTCTTTTGCCACAGCTTTTCCTAGAGCAATGCGTCTTTTGATTTCTTGACTGCTGCTTCCATGGGTGTTGATTGTAGAGCCAAGCAAAGCAAGATCTTGGATAACCTCAATCTTTTCTCCATTTATTGTGAAGTTGCGTGCTGACACAGTTGTAAGGATTTTTGTTTTGTTGATGTTTAGTTGTAACCCATATTGAAGGCTATGATCTTTGATCTTCATCAGTAAATGTTTTAAATCCTCTTCACTTTCAGCAAGCAGAGTGGTGTCATCTGCATAACGCAGGTTGTTAAGGAGTCTTCCTCCAATCTTCATGCCATGTTCTTCCTCATAAAGTCCAGCTTCTCAGATTATTTGCTCAGCGTATAAATTGAAGAGATAGGGTGAAAGTATCCCTTATATTCTAGAGTTCTGTTGGTTTTCAATTGATTTTCAATTTCCTATGTATTGTTGTTGTTAGGTGCCCTTGAGTTGGTGTCTGACTCATAGTGACCCTACCTACAACAGGGGAAACACTATTGTCAGTGCTTCTTTGCTATTCACAGGGCTTTCAACGGCAGGTTGATTTTTGGGAGTGGGTTGCTGGGTCCTTCTCCCAAGCCTACAGCACCTGGTATCCCCAGGTGGTCTCCCATCCAAGTATTAACCAGGGCTGACCCTCCTTAGCTTCTGAAATCTGATTGGTGCTATTGCTGCAGGCTTCCTGTGTATTACTCAGCCCAAACTCTCCTACTTGTTCTCATTAGATCATTTATTCACTTGACTATCTTATTTATTTATTTATTTATTTATTTTATTTTTTGTGTGGTACTGGGGGTTGAACCCAAGGTCTTGCACTTGCATGCTTTGCAAGTGCTGTACCACTGAGCTGCCACCTCCAGCCCATTATTTTTTATTTTTTATTTTTTGAGACAGGCTCTCGCTAAGTTACACAGACTGCCTCTGGTCTCGAATTTGCAATCCTCCTGCCTCTGCCTCCCGAGCCACTGGGATTACAGGCGTGTGCCACCGCTCCCTGCAAAATTATCTTATTTATTTTGAGACAGGGCCTCAGTAAGCTGGCCTCAAACTCAAGATCCTCCTATCTCACCATCCTGGGTACTAGGATTATGGGCAACTACAACCACACCTAATTTCCTTCTGGCATGTTAACCAATCCCACTATCCATCCCACAAGATCATCACCTCATAGCCCTGGTTTTCTCTTTATACTCTTCTTGCTTTCACGTCTTGATCCATAGTGTTTTATCACTTTTCCAAAGCTCAACCTATATGGCTTGGTTTAAGAATAATACGAATTTGAAAGCTAACAATAAAAAGAGCCTAAATACACAGAGATAATAAAACAGTGGTTATCATAGAGAGGGTGGTGGAAGATGAAACAGGAAATTTGGTTGAATACAAAAATAGTAGATATGCAGGATGAACAAATTTAGAGACGTAGTGTACAACAAGAGGACTACAATTAATAAAATTATACTAGGAATTTTTGTTAAATAAGTAAATTTTAGCCTCTTTTGCCACCAAAAGTGTAACTATGTGAGATTATAGATATAATCATCTGCAACACTATAATAACCATTATATAATCTACATGTGTCCCATAATATTATGTTATAGACCTCAAATATGCATAATAAAATTCATTTTTTATTATAAAAAGAGAATGGCAGCTTCTAGGAAACTTTTTCTTACTCCTGTAATCCAAGACAACCACATTCATTATCCAATTTCTAATGGAGTTTAGCTTATATAAACATTTACTTGACCTTGTCAAATAATATTGATAGAAAAGATCATGCTTCCATTTACTTTGCTTTCCCCAAAGGTTTCAGATTATACCGAGCACAAGCGAACAATCCATGTTGATTAATTTTGTTTTTACTAATCTTGCAAACTTCACCTGATTGTGGCTATGATTTTTATAGAGCAGAGGCATCTCAATAGTTTTCAGGAATTAAAAAATGTTTCAGCTTCCAAAAGTGATTCAAATTATTTATTCTAAAAGTGCTCCTTAAATATCATTGCAAAACTTTGTTAAGATGTTACCTCAAAAACCACTGGAAAGTGCTATCAAATACTATAAAGGAAATTCAGGTCCATACTTAAACATAGAGTAGCTTATGGTAGGCAGAATAGTATTCTGCCCAGAGAAGGCCAGGTCTTAATTCTTGAAACCTGTGAATGTGCTACCATGCATGGCAAAAGGGATTTCAAAAATATGATACAGTTAAGGATGTTCAGGTGTGAATTTATCTCAGATTATCCAAGTGAACCTAATGTAATCAGAGGGTCCTTTTAAGAGGAAGGCAAGAAGGTCAGAATCAAAGAAAGCCATATTACAATGGAAACACAAGTTAGAGTAATGTTGGGCCAGAAGCAAAGGAATGCAGTACCCCGGCAAAGCAACAAAAGGCAAATAAATGGATTGTTTCCTAGAGCCTCAGGAAGGAACATAGCCCTGTTTATGAATCTTAGATTTCTAATCTTCATAACTCTAAAATAATGCATTCATGGCATATTATTATTAAATTAGAGACAGGAACCTAGTAATATATTGTCTTGAAGTGATCTGTCTTAGGTAACTTAGTTTCATCTTGTATATGCTATGAGTGACCTTTACGTAATATTTATTTACCTTATTTTTCTATTTCATAGCTGAGAACTGAACATTGCTTTGTAGTTACTATAGTTTCTTAGGAGAAAAAGAACCATGTAATTTAATTTTCCCATTTCTTTTGGCTATCAAGTTTTTAAACACATGAAATAATATTCTCCAGTGTAGATTTATTTGCTTTCATCCCCATCCATCATTACTTCCTTTTTGATTACATATTTTGCCTTCTCATCATATTACCTTGTTTCTTTACCATGTTGTGCCTTCTATTACAACACATTACAAACCTAAGCATAAAACTGAGATCACCTTGGCATAAAACCAAGATCTGTCTGATAATAATAAAAGCATAAAACATATGATGGCATTTTAAACCAAATAACCAATATCCTGAAGTGGCATTACATGGTGCACTTTATATTTTAATGGTTCATTAATATTACTACCATCAGACAACATCATTAGCTATATTTCTCTCATATTAAGACATGGATTCTTAGAGGTTAAGATATTTTTAGATGTCTTAGGATAGTACAGGGTCTACAACCCTACCAGCTTGATGTCTAATCCCATCTGATCTCAGAAGCTAACCAGCGTGAGGTTTGGCTACTCCTTAGATAGGAGAATGCCAGGGAATACCAGGTGCTGGAGACTAGGAAGAAGGACAAGGCAGCCCATTCCCAAAACAACTAGCCATTGACAACCCTATGAATGGCAGAGAAGCACTGACAAGAGTGCCAGGCATGACAGAGTGTTGGGTAGTGTTTCATCTGTTGTACACAGGGTCACTGTGAGTGGGATCTGACTTGATGGTACCTAACAAAAACAATGCAGTACAGAAAGCATATTTATTTTGCTAGGAAGAGCAGTCTTCTAAGGATTTACTATTTGGTATTTTAAAACTTTGTGGTGCAAAATTTAATTCCTTACCCACATGAAATTTACAATTAAGGGAATGGCACAAGTTAGTGAAGAAAGTAGTGTATGAATAGTTGTTAGGTATTTCAATCAAGATGATATGTACAAAGAAAATTAAAGAATAATAAAAGATCATTTTCTCAGGGAAGGTGATATGTAGGTAGGGCGTGAGTTGTGCTTAAAATTACATGGAGGACACAGTTGCGTGCAGAAGAGGAGAAAGACCACTCTAAGTGGAACTGACAAAAAAAGTAAGGACACTGAGGAAAACCTAGTAATAACAATGCTATGATTGTGTAATATGTAGTCACAGCAGAAAATGAGCATAAATAAGAAATGTCCATATTTAATAGGGCAGTCGGCAGTGACTTGGAGATGCCATGGCAACCTGGGTAAGCAAGAAGAGGAATGAAAGTTTTAAAAGGGCAGTGATTATCATAATGGGTTGAAAATGAGAAAGCCAGAAATCAGAAATACCAAATAGTCAACTGCATTTGCCATTATCCTTAGCCATATCTATAATTTTACCTTTAAAGCTATTTATCAGCAACCATTGCTCTCCTTTGCCACCTTTAAATTAACCCTTGTTAATTGTCTCCTACCTTTCAAAGAGAATTGCTATCTATATGCAAATAACCACAAACATAGGTGTAAGCTGGCAGTAGAGGAGGGAAAGTAGAGTTTGAGGAAATATGCCTATATGAGTGAACAGGATTCTTTCCTAGGTCAAAATTAAAACCACAGCTAAAAGGAAGAAGAAAAGTGAATGTCAGGTAATCAAGAGAGAGACAGAATGAGAGTCTAAGTGATTGGCTGAAAGTATCACTGAAATGACAGTTCCAAGGGAGCAAGAAATGAAATCTAGGAACCAAGGAAGAGGGAGCAAGAAACAAATCAGAAAGGAAAAGCAGCAATGCTGTTGTTAGATGCCATTGAGTCAGTTCCCATTCACAGGGTCCAACTCAAAGTGACCCTGAGACTCACAGTGACCCTCATAGGGTTTTCAGTAACTATTTTGGGATAGTTTTGGGACTGGGCTGCCTTGTCTTGCTGGGGATCTAACCCAAGGCCTCAGAGAGCACAGAGCAGCACTCTACCAACTCAGCTAAACCCCAGCCCAAAGCACCAAGGGGACTAATATAATTATCAGAAGCAAGAACTGCAGTTCATGGCTTGCTTTCTAGTGCCTGCATAGGAAGTCATATAAATATAGCTTAAAGATCTAGGGATGCCTACAGCCATAGCCCTGTGGCATCCGATCCTGTCAGATCTCAGAAGCTAACCAGGACGGGGCCTGGTTAGTACTTGGATGGGAGACCTCCTGGGAACACCAGGTGCTGTAGGCTTGGGAAACGGACCCGGCAACCCACTCCCAAAAATCAATCTGCCACTGAAAACCCTATGAACAGCAGAGAAGCACTGACAATAATGTTTCACCTGTTGTACACAGGGTCGCTATGAGTCAGATATCGACTCGATGGCACCTAACAACAAAAACAAAGAGCTAGGGATAGTTTATATCAGCCCAAGGAATAATTCAGGAAATATGATTAATACTCCTCATTGTAGCTCCCCAAATATTTGCTATTTAAATAAGCTGTAGCTTACAGTATGTTAGAATGATATTTTCATAAGTGGACAGTCCCTAGGTTACCATTTCAAATGTTACATGCTGTGATTAAATGTCCTATATTTATAAAATTACTTGCTATCTATGCTGCCTCATTTTTATTTTGTGACATAATTTAACCTTATAAAAGACAGATTATTTTTAAATTTCAGAAAATGGTCATTTAGTAGCAACCAAAATTCTACTGATCTCTTTCTTACTCTATGAAAATTGCTTGCTTTCCCCTGAATAAGCATGGGGCCATGAGAAACATATATTTATATTTATCTTCCAAATACAAAGTTGTATTATTTAGTATTGTAGATTGCATCTATGAGAGATTCTTTACAGATTCTTTTCTTCTTTATTCATCCTACATAATGATGTATATTGTAGAAAACACTAATCTGAGGACATGTGAAATCTCTGTTATGATATAACTACTTCTCATACCATTTTTATAACTCTGACTCTAAATTCAAGTGCAAAGGTTTTGAACTAACATTTTCATTGTTTTTCTGTGCTTCTTGATCTATGAATGATTACTAAACAAAGAACAATGAAAATGCCTTAAAATTAAACACATACTAAAATATGAAACTGAGTCATTACGAGAAAAATGTGGGTTGTTTCTCATCAGGCCCATGATACAACAGAAAGAGAGTCAGCATAAGGGGTATGTTTGTACTAATGAAACATTCACCACTTCATCTATGTAGTAATTGGTATCCAGCACAAATACAATACTGTGACCAGGTATAATTTGCATATCATCTAAATAGCTATGGAGCTGTAATCTGCTTTGAGGAAGTGCAAAAGGCAATAGTGTACAAGAGAAAAAATCCCTATGAACTACTTGCTTTGTCTTCTATGATGACTATACATTGCCAAGTACAACTGTTCCAAAAGCTTAAATAAAAATCACCAAAGAAATAGAGACACCTCCCAACATGTTTCTTGGGGACTCATTGAGCTTACTTTTAGAAAAATATGGCCCAAGAAGAGAAACAGATAAGTGAAATAAACGATATGAATCAATCCATTTTCATCAGGCTTGAAAGACTAAACATTATGAGGGAAGAGGAAGACGCACCTACAGAGTGTGAGAGGAAGAACACTACATCTACTAAAAATTTTAAACTGATCATCCATCTCTCTATTTTTTAGCCTCCAACTAGTTCCCTTCACTTGTTGTTAGGTGCCATGGAGTTGGTATCTGACTCATAGCAACCCTATGTACAACAGACAAAACACTATTGTCAGTGCTTCTCTGCTATTCATAGGGTTTTCGATGGTGGATTGACTTTGGGGAGTGGATTGCTGGGTCCTTCTCCCACACCTACAATATCTGGTGTTCCCAGGCAGTCTCCCATCCAAGTACTAACCAGGCCTGGCTCTGCTTAGCTTCTGAGATCTGACGGGATCAGATGCCACAGGGCTACAGTTGCAGGCAGTTCTCTTCACTATGCTCCTTTATATTTGGATCCCTTCCTCCACCCTCCCAGCTACTTCTCAGAATTCCATCTCAAGGTTCTAAACAAATATTGTATTTTCTGTGACACTATTCCTCATGTTCCTCTAACAATAAGTCTTTCTGGTATGTAGCATGCATTTTTATTAAGTCATTGTGGCTTAAGTGACACAATGGAAATACCTCAGGATTTAGAGTCATATTTGGAGCAATTCTACCATTTACTTGCTGTGTGACCTTGAAAAGTTCTTTAAGCCTTGATTTTTCTCACATGTAAAATGGTACCTGTTTCATGGCACTGTGGGTAAGTTTAAGCTTACCCATGAGATATATAAAATACCTAACATGGTGTTTAGTGTTTGGTGTATTCACAATGACTTTTAGTTCTCTTTGCTTCTATCTCTTTCTCTTCTGTTCCTACTTTTTCTTATCAAACTATAACAACAACAAAGATCCCCATAAAACCAAAGGACATGCATGTAGAAGGGACACCCTTAGTGAGGAGGGAGTAGAAAGGGGAGTCATGAGAGGGTAAGGGGGGAAGTAAACATGAACAATATATAATAAAATGCATGTATGGAAATGTCATAATGGGACCCATTAAGTTGTACATTAAAAATTACCAATAAAAGTTTCAAAATAGAACCAGTGTTATGGTTTAGATACCAGGAATGCACTAGATTCTTACTAGATCCATAGTCAATTGTAAACCACCATTAATACATTCATATGCTCAATGTCTTATACCAGATGTCAGCAATCTATGGCCTCCAGGTCCAGTAGGGCCTGCTGCCTGTTTTATACAGCCAAAAAGTTAAAAATGCCTTTTTCATTTTTAAGTGGATAAAAACAAATCAAAAGAAGAATACAATTTTAAGAATTGAAATTTCAGTGTTCACAAAGTTTTATTGGAACATGTTCATGTTCACTTGTTCATGTAGTTGCTATGGCTATTTTTGCCCAATGGTAGAGCTGAGTAGGTGAAACAGAGACTCTGTGAGCCACAAAACCAAAAATATTTGTTATGTGGCCTTTTATTATAAAGTTTTATGAACAATGTCTTCAGTTAATACCAATAGACAGCTGCATCAGATCTATTTATGAAGTAGGTAGTATTTTGTATTTCTGTGCTAGTTTCTTGACCTCAAAAATCATTGTAACCCTAAAAATATTTTGTATACAATAAGCCTTGAATAGACATTTTTAAAATATATAAGCAAATAATTAAGTAAAGGACATAGATCCTTTGAAAGTTAAATAATTTCCTTCATTTATTAAAATTTCATTTAATGTCACTAAGAGATTAAACTATCATTGTTAAGTTCCCAAGAAATTCAGACTCTTAGAAAAAAACCACACTTCAATTTAATATAAACCCAAGTATTTAAGTGTTAGGTTAAAGAACCCGACATTTAAAGATCCATATCTAAAACTTTCTTGGAAAACAAATTTTGTTCAGCCATTAAAAATATGTAATCAGAAAGAGTGAAATTTAATGAGATGACATTTAAAGATACTCAAAACTAATTTTCCCATTTGTCCCATGCATGTGCTTAGGTAAAAATAAAATGCATATTTCAAACCATTGATGATTATAAGCAATATATTTTCCCATTTAGAATTTTGTCATGGAAAATCTTGACAGAATTTCATCTTTTAAAAATAAAGTATAGCCATGATTTTATTTATGGCTATCAAATACTTCTTCATAAAAATTTTAAAATCTAGCAAAGATTTAA